>JAVLUZ010000664.1:104254-368280 GCA_036768485.1 Mermis nigrescens
CTTTCTAAGTAACACACCTTTAAAGGGGACGTGGTGTGCTGGAAAAGCTATGAAATTTATCTAGATTATGACGAGGCAATGTCGAGATATTCTCTTATGATTTTTTGAAAATGGGCCGCAGATCACATTGTAATTCGTTGTCGAAAATCGGTGCTGTGGATGATCAAAATTGGTCTATTTTATCTTCAGTGTCAAAATACTTTACTATTAAAAAAATTATTTTATGTAAAGTGGTTGTCATTTGCGCTACAAGGAATTTTACTAAGTCTTATCATCAGACTTTATGAGGAAAAAATGAAAATATAATGCTTACGTTATGGGCAACAAACGTATCAAACGCAAACCGCGTTCTTGTTGAAGCTAGTAGCAACTTAAAAACGGTCCTCCGATTTTTTAAAAATTTTTAATATCTTGTGTCAACATACAATGTAAACCGCGGCCCATATTTTTGAACGAGTCATAAAATATTTTGACATCGCCTGTCAAAATTTGGTGATCATTTTCTTAATATAATTTTTTTGCTCAAATTCATTATCGGGGAAATCATGTGATACTTTGAGATTAATTTGTCGAACTTCAACCATTTCTTAGCATACCATGTTCATTCAAACATCTGTTGCTCAAAAAACCGGCTTTTTCTAAAATTATTTTTACATTTTAATTATAGAAGCCTCTAGTGATAAGCTATAAAATTTTATAATTTGAGCTACGGCCCGCATGTGGTGTATGCGCTAAATTGAAAATTATCGAAAAAACTGAATTTAATATCGTAAATGTTTTATGTTCATAATCATATCAATAAATTTTGAATCAATACTCTAATTTTAAATCAATTCTACAAAATGTGAACATTTTTCATCATCCAAATAGAAAACGATGATTGAATTTTATGGAGGTGATCTCGAGTTATGATAAAACCCTGAAAAATTCGACAAAATTGTAATTTTGGATACTTTCCACTCTGACTATATGAAAACATAGTTTCCAGATGTGTTTGAGTGGATTAAAATAGAAGCGCCATTCCATATCAAGTAGTCCAGAGGTCCCCACTCGACCATCTCATATTCTAATAGAAATTGGCGAGTATTGTACCCCATGGTCCCAAGCGAGCTTCTACAAAATTGTTTTTCATATTTTTGAAAAACTCAGGTAGGCAGAGACAAAAATTTAAACCCTGACTCCGAATTGATTGTACGGAAAATCTTACAACCCGTAAATTTTAAATTTTTGTAAAAAATAAATTTTAAATAATTTGTACTATTAAACTCAGTGTCAAGAACTGCATAATATTCATTTAAAAAAATCTTGACATGTCCAATCTCGAATGGGTCCTACAGAAAGTGACTCTTTACAATTATATGTAATTATCGCCTCTACACCAGACTTTGCGGCCGTTTTTTGAACGATGCTTTGAGTGCCCACGCCAATTCAAAATGATTTTGATAGAAAGAAGTTTCTCTTTCCAATGGTACTAAAAAGAAAGAATCAAAATATAAGTATTTTGAGAAAAATGCAACGCGAAAATTGAAAATTTTGCACATTTTAGATTGTTTAAACTTTTGATGCAGTAATGCGCTTTGGCAACAGCAAGCGTCTCACCATAACTCGATATACTGCAGAATATCACAACTATACTATAAGTTTAAACCGCTTTTGTAGGCACTTTGAATTTTTTCAAAAACCTCAGAGTTAAATGAAGCGGACTATAAACTCAAAAATAACTTCGAAAAGAATAGTTTCGCGGCAAATTTACGTGACATTTACAATCGAAGAACAAATATTCAGAAAACTCATTTTAACACAGTTGGAAAGAGAACAAAAATTTGTCTGAACTTCATAAATTAATTCACGGAAAAGATGGTCTGGTTCGGCTACAATGCAGTTTAAAAGTTACGGGTTTTAAGATTTTCCCGTACAATTAATTCGGAGTAGGGTTTAAATTTTTATCTCTGCCTACTTGAGTTTTCAAAAATATGAAAAACAATTTCGTAGAAGCTCGCTTGCGACCATGGGGTGCATACTCGCCAATTTTTATTAGAAAATGAGATGGTCGAGTGGGGACCTCTGGACTACTTGATATGGAATGGCCCTTTTGTTTTAATTCACTTAAGCTCATCTGAAAACTATGTTTTCATATAGTCCGTGGAACATAATTTAGCGGATCTTTTATGGATTTTCACCGAAAAATAAGCTAAGCAGCACAGCGTAATTATGGATAGCTCAGCACAATGACAGAAAACTTCTCCTTTACGACAGCTGAAATAAGTACCATAGTCTGTTTCACCTTTGGGCATAAATTTTAAGAAAATTTGTTTTTCGTTTATGCCAACAGATTACGATACTGTATATCAGGTCAATGCTATAATCGCAATCTTTCAGCTTGTCGGGAATGATTTCAAAATTAACGCTCAAACTTCTGGGAAACAGACTATAAAGTGCTGGAAAATGCAAGCTTAGTGAAAGAAGCTGTAGTCCGTTTCATCTAACTTTGAGGTTTTTGAAAAAATTTAAAGTGACTTCAAAAAGTGTTATAAACTCATACCGTAAATGTGATTTTCTACATAATATGGAGTGATATGGAGATGTATGCCAATATTAAGCCGCATTACTTCATTAAAATTTTAAAGTACTTTTGTAGCCTGGTTCTTGCGGATAAATTCCAAAGAAAATCGCAAAATTAAATTAAACGAGACTATAGTCTCCCTACCTGTTATATGTCCCTACTTCTGTAAAACTTTCCGTGCATAGATAGATCTTTGATAAACTTTTGCGATACCTACCTTGTTAGACGAAGATCTGACAAAGTTGGAAGTCTGGACCCCCAGAATAAAACATGGGAAATTTCGCACTTGAAAGACGGCATAGTCGTAAAACCTTTTTCACTGTTTCGCAAAAAAGCACGTGAAGAAACTGTCATGTATTGAGTCTATTTCACGAAACCTTGACCTTACTCAATGCTCTGAGGGAGAAGAGAATCTCAGTGTGAACTTTACACCTCCATGATCAACTCGATATTGAGTGGTTATATGAAAAACGATGAAGTTTTTTATTTTCTCAAGAATAAACCAGAACTGAAATAATCAACATATTAGCCACACAATGAAAATAGCACAAAAAAATCTCATCAGAAAAACTGCAGAAACGCGCATACGCACGAGGAAGTCGCAGAATATAGTTTCTTTAATTTTCGCGTTGCTTAAAGGAAGTCTATTTACCCATGTATTTTTGGTCTTCAATTTTTTAAAGTTTTTTTGAGCACTATTCCTTTCTAATTTTAAGACAGTCTCTCATCCCTTAACATCTTTAGCGATGAATAAAGCCAAGTATATTAGCCTTTTTGTATTCGTTAAGTTTTCTTTTATCCAATGAAATTTGTATACGTCAAACATGAACATTCTTTCTACATAGACTGGGAATTCGAAAGTTGTTTATTTAGAAAATTTAATTATTTCAAAGCAAACTTGACGCTTGAATTCAATAAGGGATTTGTTTATGCATTACCTGAAATTCAGGACCAATGCAGTAGGAGTAGCCACATTTTTTCAATTAAAGAACAAAAATTCATTTTTTTCTTGCGAAGATACTCTTCTGGTTTCAAAAAGTATGCTTATTGATTGTCAAGTATTGTATGTACCGGGTGCCATATAAATTTTGTACACCCCCTACGGCAGTAACTAAAAACAGTCTGAAGTCGAGTTAGAGGCATAGATGCACAGCATGACCAATCTGGAAGAGGTGTCAATAATTTTACCTTCGTGGGCCGAAATGACATCGATAACTGACATAAGCGCTACTGTTAAACACCAGCGGAATCATGATTTTTCAAATTATTCCGGCGCGTCGCGCCGGGATATATACTTACAAAGAAAAGTGCTCCGATGGAACAAAAAAGATGAATTTACTTGGAATTGTGGATTATTAAGGATGTAAAAGAAGGGGACTAGAAAAAATCAACTTAAAGTCGCAAAATCTGCTAAAAATCACACTTTCTCTAAGCAACGCAAAAATCGAAGTATATACTGCGGCCAACAGATTAAAATAAATATTTAACCATAAATGATTGAAAAAGCAGCACATTAGCTACGCAGTAGCTATGGGAAATGATGTTGAGTTAACTGACAGTCTTTCAAAGCCAATTGAATGAAGGGTTTAAAACAGTAGGAAACGCGTAAGTTGACTTGATGACTTGAAACAGACTAAATGTAGGTACACTAGCACTCCCTTAACGATTGTGTGCACTGATCAATCGGCCCCTGCTTTGCTTGCTTTAATGCTCAAAACAAAATAAAACAACTTTGACTACAATACCACTTAGTTTTCCATCAATCAGGATACGAAGCTAGTCAGCGTTGCTGCTTGCCAGCAATTTAAAAAAACATTACAGATTCCATTTATACACTCTTATCTGAAACTTTGAACATTATTTAAAAAAGACACTTTTTTAGAGGCCGCAGAATATAATTCGATTTTTTAGCGTTGCTTAGAGAAAGTGTGATTTTTAGCAGATTTTGCGACTTTAAGTTGATTTTTTCTAGTGCCCTCCTTTTACATCTATAATATTAATTTCGAGTTGTGTGTTAGTGTGTGTGTATGTGTGTGTGTGTGTGTGTGTGTGTGTGTGTGTGCGAGGCAAAAAAGTTTTTACTGGATAATTTTGTGATACTTATATTTTCACTCAATGGGTATTCTCGGGCGCTAATTACAATTTTTTGATTAAAATGGCTCGATCGGACTCCTGAAACCCGGAAACTACGGATTTATGTAAAAGGTTTTGGTAGCTCTAGCCGCTTATGCAATTGCCGCAGGGTAAAATTTTAAAGCCACCCTAGATCAACTTTTTATGCGCTATCGACTGGTGTGAACCACTTTACACTACAGTGTAAACTGATGTGATGCCGTAAGAAAAACGTGATTTACAAGTGTATTTTATCAAATATCTCAAATCGCAGCGGATAAATTTTTTTAAAGTTTCCACCAATTATTGGATATCTTATGACTGACCTTACTGTAGAATTTGAAGAAAATTCACGGATTGGTTTCTGAGATACGGGAGCCCAAAGGTACCCTATGCATAGCGTAAAATTTAGGTTTTTGTCTTTTTGCAGAAGCACAGATTGACTGTTGCTTCCAAAATTTGGCCCCTGGGGTTTCTGGGACCGCTGATTCCATATTCGCTACTTTAAATATACGATCTGGCATCATAAAACATGTATGAGACGGGCTGAAAGGAAATCACGTACGGGTACTTATAAACATGATTAATCACTGAAAAAGAGCTTGCACCAAGTCAAAATTTTTGACCTTGTAAACCAGCGCGCGTGAAATTTAATGCGAAGCAATCGAAAGCAGCAAACATGCGGCTTTCGAAAGAAAGCAGCAAACATGCGGCTTTCGAAAATACAAATCCAAATGTTTTTGCTTCTAGCGGCTAATTTAATATGCAACTTTTTGCATTTGTTTACAATGAGGGCAAAGTTGAACATTGTACAAAGTTGAACCCGACGCTATAAGATAGGACGTGATACAACATACTCAATGCTATACAATAGGACGTGATGTAACATACCCCATGCTATACAATAGGACGTGATATAACATGCCCCATGCTATAAGATAGGACGTGATATAACATACCCAGTGTTACAGGATAGGACGTGATATAACATACCCCATGCTACAAGATAGGACGTGATATACCATACCCAGTGCTATAACATATCCTGTGCTGTAAGATTGGTGTCCCAAAACATCAAAAATATGGTTTGCACCAAAAAAATCTTTAAACATCCCAAAACATCAAAAAAATGGTTTTGACCAAAAAAATTTTTTAAACACCCCAAAACATCAAAAATATGGTTTTGACCAAAAAAAATTTTTAAACCTCCAAAAACATCAAAAGTATGGTTTTGGACCAAAAAAGTTTTTTAATATTCCAAAACGTTAAAAATATGGTTATGATCAAACAAAATTTTTAAACATCCCAAACCATCTAATGGTATAATTTCCAGAACATCCCAGAACATCAAAAATATGATTTAGGATAAAGAATTCTCAGAACCATTCTATAACGTCAGAAATATGGATTTAATCAAAGAAATGGTTGACAAAAGACAGTTTTAAAAAATTTAAAAAATACAATATGTTTTTACCAACAATTTTTTTAGAAATATCCCAAAAACATCAAAAGTCCCGAAAAATAAAAAAATACAAGAGACATCTCAATCCCATACAGCTATCAGGCCTAAGTTCAGCCAGGGCAACGCCGGGCAGCTCAGCTAGATATAAAAAATATAAAAACCGCTCGCCGATCCATTGCAGAGTCATTCAATTTTTTATACTAATTACTGGTTAAGATATTATTTGTTTACAAACACTCTAGCAGATGGGGCAGCGAAGCGCCCCATTTGCTAGTCTATAATATTAATTTCGAGTTGTGTGTAAGTGTGTGTGTGCTGTGAGGCAAAAAAGTTTTTACTGGATAATTTTGTGATACTTATATTTTCACTCAATGGGTATTCTCGGGCGCTAATTACAATTTTTTGATCAAAATGGCTCGATCGGACTCCTGAAACCCGGAAACTACGGATTTATGTAAAAGGTTTTGGTAGCTCTAGCCGCTTATGCAATTGCCGCAGGGTAAAATTTTAAAGCCACCCTAGATCAACTTTTTATGCGCTATCGACTGGTGTAAACCACTTTACACTACAGTGTAAACTGATGTGATGCCGTAAGAAAAACGTGATTTACAAGTGTATTTTATCAAATATCTCAAATCGCAGCGGATAAATTTTTTTAAAGTTTTCACCAATTATTGGATATCTTATGACTGACCTTACTGTAGAATTTGAAGAAAATTCACGGATTGGTTTCTGAGATACGGGAGCCCAAAGGTACCCTATGCATAGCGTAAAATTTAGGTTTTTGTCTTTTTGCAGAAGCACAGATTGACTGTTGCTTCCAAAATTTGGCCCCTGGGGTTTCTGGGACCGCTGATTCCATATTCGCTACTTTAAATATACGATCTGGCATCATAAAACATGTATGAGACGGGCTGAAAGGAAATCACGTACGGGTACTTATAAACATGATTAATCACTGAAAAAGAGCTTGCACCAAGTCAAAATTTTTGACCTTGTAAACCAGCGCGCGTGAAATTTAATGCGAAGCAATCGAAAGCAGCAAACATGCGGCTTTCGAAAGAAAGCAGCAAACATGCGGCTTTCGAAAATACAAATCCAAATGTTTTTGCTTCTAGCGGCTAATTTAATATGCAACTTTTTGCATTTGTTTACAATGAGGGCAAAGTTGAACATTGTACAAAGTTGAACCCGACGCTATAAGATAGGACGTGATACAACATACTCAATGCTATACAATAGGACGTGATGTAACATACCCCATGCTATACAATAGGACGTGATATAACATGCCCCATGCTATAAGATAGGACGTGATATAACATACCCAGTGTTACAGGATAGGACGTGATATAACATACCCCATGCTACAAGATAGGACGTGATATACCATACCCAGTGCTATAACATATCCTGTGCTGTAAGATTGGTGTCCCAAAACATCAAAAATATGGTTTGCACCAAAAAAATCTTTAAACATCCCAAAACATCAAAAAAATGGTTTTGACCAAAAAAAATTTTTTAAACACCCCAAAACATCAAAAATATGGTTTTGACCAAAAAAATTTTTAAACCTCCAAAAACATCAAAAGTATGGTTTTGGACCAAAAAAGTTTTTTAATATTCCAAAACGTTAAAAATATGGTTATGATCAAACAAAATTTTTAAACATCCCAAACCATCTAATGGTATAATTTCCAGAACATCCCAGAACATCAAAAATATGATTTAGGATAAAGAATTCTCAGAACCATTCTATAACGTCAGAAATATGGATTTAATCAAAGAAATGGTTGACAAAAGACAGTTTTAAAAAATTTAAAAAATACAATATGTTTTTACCAACAATTTTTTTAGAAATATCCCAAAAACATCAAAAGTCCCGAAAAATAAAAAAATACAAGAGACATCTCAATCCCATACAGCTATCAGGCCTAAGTTCAGCCAGGGCAACGCCGGGCAGCTCAGCTAGATATAAAAAATATAAAAACCGCTCGCCGATCCATTGCAGAGTCATTCAATTTTTTATACTAATTACTGGTTAAGATATTATTTGTTTACAAACACTCTAGCAGATGGGGCAGCGAAGCGCCCCATTTGCTAGTCCTTAATAATCCACTATTCCAAGTATATTCATCTTTTTTGTTCCATCGGAGCATTTTTCTTTGCTAGTACACTACTTTTTTAATTAGCGTGATTTCAGTACATCAACAAAAAAATAAATATCACATGCCAACCACTTTACACCACTGTTGTGTCCAGAACTTGACAGAAAGAAAACAAGGCAGAAACACGTTTAACTCCCCCATTTTTTTGACTTTACACCTCCCAAAAAAGCTAAATACTAAAGTAAACAAACGCAATTCGCTGTGACGCGTACCCCTTAGAAAGTACTTTATTTTTATCCTATTCGACCTCGCCCGACTTCTGAACAGAGAAAGTGGCAAACAAAAAATGTACAAACACGTATTTTATACTGTCCATCACATTGTAAACTTTAAAAATCTGAATGTAAATAAATTCGGTTCGGGCCAGTTTGTTGCCCTTTGATTGTAGTACGTTTGTATGTGCCAAACTTATGTTCCACAAAATATTTGATATGATTAACCAATGAAAATACGAGAAAAACCCTGTTTTTTTTCGCCCACTTTACACCTCAGATTTCAAACTTTACACCCCATAAACAACTCAATATTACGTTTTTTGAACGCAGCTTGCTTCGACGTGTAGCCATTAGAAATTACTTTATTTCTATTTTATTCAATTCATCCCAGCTCATAACCGAAAAAATTTGCAGAGAAATCTTGGACAAAATCTGTGTTTTTACTCATCCACTAGAGTGTAAATTTTAAAACCCTGGTATTAACTGCATATTGATTGTAGAAAAGTTTGCTGGTGAGCACAAGATAGCCCATGATCCGTAGTACATATCTGTCAGAAAAAATTTCCTAAAACTCATAACCGGAGTTGTTGGCAGACATAAACAAGTCGAAAACTCGGCCAAAATGTGTCTTTTCACCCCCAGATTTTCGCACTCTTCCCACTTCCATTCGAGAACTGAGGCGAAATTTAAAAAACAAAAAAGTGCTATCTGCAGACCCTAAATAGATGAATAAGTCAAATGAAGTGCATGGTTTTGCCAAGAGAATTAAAAAAATGAAAAAGTCAGCATTCAGAAGATTCGAAACATCATTCTTTCCTTAAGAACGCATCCGAGAACGGAGTTGTCAACTACTGCGCCAACTCGGCATATCGGAAGATTTTAGCTTGATTATACTATTTTGAAAAATATTCATCATTATACTGAAGTTTAAGAATAGTGCATTTATGATGATAAAAATAGTTATTTATTAAAGAGAGTCAAAAACCTCTGAAATAAGGAAAATCTGATCAAACAATATGCAATATGGAGTTATCTATCGGCATTAGAAAATAGGTGTAGGTATAATTCAACGTTCACCTCTTCATACCTCAACAAACACTGGCTGTAGAAAAGTTTAAAGGTCAGATTCGTTATTCTGACCTTACGGAGAACATTTAAAAAAATTCATCATCTACGACGCTCTGGGCGCAAAATGCTTCTCGGTGTAAACTTTACACTTGTGCTTATACCGCAATATTGGGTGTATAGAAACAAAATAAGCTGGGATCTGTAACGCTAAGGTCAGGGCACCTTTTAAGCATAATTAGCATGTTCCGCCTACTTAGCGGAGTAGTTGAAGAAATATCGTTTTTCGTCTCGAACCCTTAACACTAAAACGATCACAGATGAAAGAAATATTGCATTATAAGAAAAACGAAAAAATTCGGTTTTGAGATTTTGCAACCTCTACATTATAAAACTGATTGGACTGCACAGAAACCAAAGTTGAGTTAGATAAGCTGAAGGACACGCAAAGAGTAAAAAACACGTATACTTTACACTTTTGTGCAACAACCATCGAGTGTAAAAAATTTCAAGGTCAGATTCGTAATCTACAGCTTGGGGCAACATTTCGAAAAAAATTGGCCCTCCGCAAATTATTTGATTTTTCGGTTTACACTTTACACGCTCATTGCTAACTCGGTATTGAGTGTAAACAAAAAAAAGACCGACATCAAATTTTTTAATTATCTATCGATTAAAAAAACCGCACCTCCCAGATGTGTGCCGTTATAGCTGTGAGGGGGGGAGAAATTTCGCACTCGCTGTGATAAACATATAAGAAAAAAGGAGGCCAAGTATATTATAGGTAGCGCGGCGCACGAAAAAACGTATTTTAACATGATGAATAGTTTTGATGCAGAACAAAGATTTTGTAGCTCTTACAATCGTTTATCGAGTGTTTTTTCGGCAATTTAAGTCGATTCCTGCATTAATTTTGCGAGTTTTTCATAAAAACTTCAAAAAATTAAAAAAATTTTCCTTTTTTGCGTAAGTAATAATTCAGCCTTTAAAGAGACAGCAAAAATCTGGTACCTACTATAAGCATACGAATTTTCGGACAATGTTTGATACCCTAAGAAAAATTATGGTTTCGCCCTCGTCACAAAGAACTGGATCCGCCACTAATATTAAAATTACGTTATTACAGAATTTATGATCAATTTGTAGATAGTGTATCTACACGAGCCGTTTACACTTACGGCTAAAACGCATTTTAGTGCGTCTAGTTCGACCATCCGGTCTTTGAGTTACCATTCCGCCGATCCAGCCATCCAATAGCGATTAGTTCGCAGTCGGATAGAATCCGACAGTAGGACGTGCGGAGGCTATCTAGTCACGCAGCGTCAATTGGTTGGACTTTTACATCGCTACGTGTTGCGAGGGACACGCAAATGCGAGTTGCCTGTGGAAACCACAAACATCCCCTTTTTCTTTACATTCAAAACATATGCGACATGACCACTATTCACGTTAAGCCTGTGCAGAGAACGGAAAAATCCATGCGCAAATAGCGCCCTTTACTGTCATAAACATATGATCTCTTTTTTCTTCTACTGTAAATCCCCCTCGGCCATTATTAGTTCGGCTGGAGTTGCGTTGGTGCTTTTTTATTTCCTGGCGTGTCTTCTTCGACTTTGTGGGCGCCATAGTCTATTTCATTTTGTTTGGTGTAGATAAAGCTAGAAAAACAGCTACCTTGGGGTGCAATATATCGCAGGTAGTTTGGGAATTGGATCGGCCGGCCTCGACTCTTCGACTGCCGGTTAGTTTTTGGTAAAATCTTTTGGTTATCATTTTTCTCAAAATTCATCAATTCTCTTTCGAACTAAAAAACCTATAAAAGTTATTACATAATTTTTATAGTGGATTGACAGCCCGGAATAGAGCTCTTTTGTGTTGTATTTATTGTACAGAGTGCTACCGGAAGCGAAATTTATAAGTAGTTTCGCCATAGGTAATCTGGCGCGAAACCTTTTAATTCTTTTCGCGAAAAATATTCTTTTGGTCTAAAAATAGTTCCAAGGACCTCCAGGCAAATACCAGAACGGTCGGAATTTCCCTCCCGCAATCCTTCATAGGTACCGGACTAGCTACGTCCGTGGAGATTTTAGGTAGTAAGGTCGAGAGGAAGAAAAAAGGCAGATTGCCGTAGCTCCCTGACCAGCGCTAGGTGTAGCAAGGTACTTAGGTAAGCCCTGAAGGTACTTATTGTGGGTTGTTGTTTTTGTAGTTGTCTGTGTGTAGGGTATCTTTCCCAGCGGCATGCTGTCGGTTTAGGTATCCGTACATACTGCAAGTACTTAACCCACAAGTCCAGCGACGCGGCTTAGGTTACATAGATAACTCCAAAGCGTGACAACCCGCTTAAGTTACAAATTTAAAGCAATTTTGAAAAAATTTAAATTTTCATCCGTTTTTAGCCTTCATTTTGCTTCATTCCCCCAAATTTTTCGTTTTTCCATTCAGGGAGATCTAGAGACCCCCAAACCACTATCAATACGGGCATGGCTAATTATAGGTATATAAGGTGTATCCATTCGTTCAGCAAACAGAATTAATACATTTGCAGCCTGTGTGCCTACCATTAGCATTCGAAAGTTCTTTGAAACGAATTATACCTTTACCAAACCTGGCTAAAGATATTCATTACTAGCAAAGAAAAATGCTCCGATGGAACAAAAAAGGGGATTGGGATTGTGAATTATCGAGGATGTAAAAGGAGGGGACTAGGAAAAAGCTACCTATGTTATGTGCCAAGAATCGCAAAATATGTAAAAAATCAGACTTTCTCTAGACAATGCAAAAAATCGAAGTATATTCTGCGGTCTCTGAAAAAACGTATTATTTTAAAATAATTTTTTCTGATTGACGTAATATCTTAAAAGCATATTACGTAATGCAACTTTTTGCAGACTTCATTCAACTTTGAGTTGCTTAATAATGTGACTGAAAGTGAAATGCTGTTAACAAATCATAATTAAGTTGTTCGTATTTCATTATTACTAAGCATGTCACTTAGCAGATACAGCCATTCTAAGTGTCAAAGTGCAAGCAATATTCAAATTCCCAAAAATTGATTGAAAAAAGCAGCGAATTAGCAATGCAGTAGCTAAGCGAATTGAATGAAATAGTACATATCGATGCATTCAAGACAATCGATGATATTGTTGGTTCAAAGCAGTAAGGAAACACGGAAGCTGATGTGCAATAGACCTTATGTAGATACTCTTTTATACATGTCTACAGCAATTGTTTATTAAACTTTTACATTTTTCAAAGGACGCAGCATATACTTCTGATTTATTGCATTGTTTAGAGAAAGTCTGAATTTTTACATATTTTGCGATTCTTGGCATATAACATAGGGAGATTTTTCCTAGTCCCCTCCTTTTACATCCTCGATAATTCACAATCCCAAGTATATTCCCCTTTTTTGTTCCATCGGAGCATATTTCTTTGCTAGTACCCCACTTTTAATTAGCAAGATTTGGAAATACAATACTAGATTTCATTTACTGTGCGGTTCTTCTAATAATTGAATGGTTTAAACTTTACAAAGCTACTAGTTGTAGAAGAAACAAACATTCTGATTAGTAATTCTTATGTTACGTAGAACATCCTGTAAAGAAATATGCTTCCAAAACTTTCTAGAGCTCAACTTAATTTACATTTTAAACTTTACACAAGAGTGTAAAGAATTTTAGTGGGATTAATAATTTCGATATTGCTCTGATATAACGATCAGCATTTATTAAGAAATGAAACCTCTATAATGTTCTAAAAACAAATTAACATTAGGTTTTAATCACTTTACACTACTCTTCATGCGCCCCTAGCAGACGTATCAAATCTGTTTCCATATGTATTTTACGACTTTAGAGAAAAAATAAGTTACCGTGAGGCTCTAGAATGTAGCTTATTATATAGTGTAAACTTTACACTAGCAACGAGTGTAAAGAAGATTTTAGTCGGATTTGTAAATTCGATATTACTCGGATATTACGATCAACATTCATGAAAAAATTACGTCTCCATAACGATTTAATGACAAATAGACACAAATGTAAACCACTTTATATCACTGTTGAGTGTAAACAAATGCGCCCAGCTGACGTCCCTTATTTGATTCCATGTAAATTTTCGGATTTCGGCAAAAAATTTAGGTTTTTGCAAAGCTCTAGAACGAAGATAAACCACTTTACATCACTGTTGAGTGTAAACAAACGCGCCCAGCAGACGTCCCTTATTTGATTCCATGTAAATTTTCAGATTTCGGCAAAAAATTCAGGTTTTCGCAAAGCTCTAGAACGAAGATTAATTAGCAGTGTAAACTTTACACAACCGCCTAGTGTAAAGAGGATTTTATTTCGATTTGTAAATCTGATATTACTCGGATATTATTATCATCATTTATGAAAAAATTGCATGTCTACAATGGTCTGAGGACAAATAAACAATGAGTGTAAACTACTTTACATCACTGTTGGATGTAAACAAACGCGCCTACGTGACGTCTTACATTTGATTCTTTGAGAATTTTCAGACTCCAGGAAAAAATTAGGTTTCTAGAATGCTCAAAAACGAAGATAAATACATATGTAGTGTAAACTTCATGTAAACACCTAGTGTCAAGAAGATTTTGGTCAGATTCGTAATTTTGATATTGTTCCGATTTTACGATTAATATTTATGAAAAAAATTAAGTCTCCGTAATGTTCTATGGGCAAACTAACAATAGGTGTAAACCACTTTACAACACTGTAGAATGTACACATATGCGCCAGACTGGCATATCAAATTTGGTTCCTGGTCCATTTCTAGACTTGATAATCGTGTCCCTGACTCATAACCGGAGAAGCAGGCAGAAAAAACAAGACAGAAACGCATTTTAAACACCAAATTTTTAACTTTACACTCGCTAAATATTAATGTATAGACAATTTGCTTTGACATGCACCCGATATAAAGCACTTAATTTTTATTCTATTGGACTTATTCTGACTTCTGGACGGAGAAAGTGGCGAACAAAAAACGCAACAAAAACGTATTAGCCATCATTTAGAACACTGTAAACTTTAAAATTCCGTACCGAACTCCCCATTGAGTTTGAAGAAATTCGGTTTGGTACAATTTGTAGCTTTTAAATCGTAGTACATTCCTATGTGCCAAAATTCTCTTGCAAAAATTATTTGGTATGATTTATTAATCAAAATTCGGAAAAAACGTGTTTTTTCGCCCATTTTTTACCTCCGATTTCGAACTTTACACCCCCATAAATAACTCAATATTGCGTTTTTTTAAATGCAGTTTGCTGCGATGTGTAGCCCCTGAGAGGCATTTTATTACTGCTGTATTTAATTTACCCTGACTCATGAGCGAAAAAATTTGGCAGAGAAATCTTACTTAAAATCAGTTTTTTACACCATCCACTAGAGTGTAAACTTTAAACCCCAGGATCTAACTCGCCATAGAGCGTAGAAGACTTTGCTTATATGCAGAATGTAGCCCTTGATCCGCTCTACATTTCTGTCAGAAAACATTTCAAAAACTTATAACCGGAGTTAGTATCAGACATAAGCAGGTTGAAAACTCGACCAAAAAGTGCTTTTTCACCCCCAGATTTTCGCACTCTTTACACTGCCATTCGATAACTAATGCGGATTTCAAAAAACAAAAAAAGTACCATCTGTAGAATTCATCCCTCTATTATCCTATCCTGTTCAATTCTTCGAGTCATCAATATTCAGTTGTCCACATGCCGCATTATAAATGTCACAAAATTTGTCCTATGTTATAACGTAACACAAAAACTTTGCACCTTCTTTACACAGTCAGTTTTGAGTTTCAAGAAAAACAAAAAAACATGGGCAGCGAATTTTTTTATTATCTTTCTTTTAAAAAAGACCGCATCTTCCAGAAGTGTCCCGTTATAGCTGTAGGGGGGTGCACAGGTGTTAGGGGTACCCAAGTATATTATAGGTACGCGCTAACGCGCTACCTATGATTAAACTGTCGAATAATATCTGCTAGTAATGTGCTATTGGTTTTGAATTGACCAAAAACAATAAATTATTCATTATTCACGAAACAATTAAACAATAAAATAGCAAAAGTCTGGAAAAGCATTGCCAAGCAAAGGTCGGAGGAATAATGAGCATATGGCACCAAAAAGCAATATTCAACATAATTCTCAATTCATCATCTCGAACGGATTCGTCGACGACGCCTCTTATTTCGGTGCTAATAAAAAAATAGTAAATCATACACAGTAATTCACATAAATTGCAAGAAGTGGGTTATAAGGAAATAAGAAGGAATATGTTGAATAAATAAAATTTTAAATAAAGAAATCACATTCATGAGATGACAGCATGGATGGGAATCTAAAAGCAAAAATAAAGCGATGAATTTTAGTGTCTCAGAATGTAAACAAATATTGAATTTTTTCACTGATTTTTTTCAATTTCTTTGAAGATGTGAAACGATCTCATTTAAAATGCGATATTGTCCGCTTGACATAAAAATCTCATCCTAATCAAGATATAATTTATCTTTATTATGACTTACGTCTGACTGAAAACGGCCACAATTAGCTTACAGTTCACAACGCATGTAGCAAAACAGACGTCAACTTAACTTGTTTTTTCAACTTCAGTAAATGCAATTATCCTAAAAAACGTAATTATATAGCAACATCTGCTTCACATAATTCAGTCAATAAATGATGCCATGTGTCACGCAAACCTAACACGAATATTTTTTATAAATTAAGTAATAATTCAAATTTGAATAAAATTTCACTACAATAAGCAAAATAATCAGGCACGTAGCTGGCCTTCCGAATCGGGGGACTAAAATTTTGAGGTCAGATATCTCAACAACTACATGGAGACGGGCAAAAATAATTAGCGTTTCTCAGCAAGCTCTACATGCTAGAGAAGAAAGAATCGGATAAAAATTCTAAAAAATTCATCATGATTTCAATTGTTTACAAAAATTAAGACATAAAATGACAACACAAATGATTTCTTATTATCATATCCAAGCTTGACCCTACTGAAAAATCATTTAACTTGTTGTATACTCAATTCTGGTTTATTACAAAGAAAAACAATATTGAAAATAAATGATTACGCATGGTGCTTACGATATATTAAGCATCCTTAGAGAAACTTGGACTGTTTGGAAGACGAAATTTATGCAAAAACAATGGATTCGGCGCGAAGCGCCTAAAATTTTTGGTCAATTAGCTCAAAAATATGCTAAAACCTGTCTTGAGGGTCTTACGAATACGCTTCAAGAATTTTCAATTTTTACTTCAAAAGAACCTTGTAAAAAATACCCGTACTTTCAAAATTTTGGGGGGACTAGTCTCCCTACCTATCCCCCACAACTACGTGCCTAAAAATAATTAACATTGATTTATATTTAAAAACACTAAGATGAAAATTGAAGTCCGCGTCAATTGAAAATGAAGGATTATAGGCAGTCAAAATTTATCAGTGTAGATAGATAATACCTTTGCTCGTTTTAGTAGACTTTGATCTATCGTCCCTCCAGCAATCACCGCCGCATGCTTCATTGATGTCAATTTTCTTGGCAATAGAATAGTCGAAACGTATCTATAAAATGCAAAGCTCAAGCATATAAGATTTTTGACGCCTTCAGTCTTTTAGGTTTTATTTACTGAATCTGTGACGGCCCAAAAACGTCTCCTTAACAGACATGCTCATGGAGGAATTTCGGGGGTCTAGAAGACCCCCAGAATGGAAAAATGGGAAATTTCTCCGGAGAAATGAGGCAAAATGAAGTCCTAAAAACGGATTAAAATTGAAAATTCTCTTTGGAAGTGCTTTAAACTGACCGGAAACTGTGTAATAAAATATTTTTAGCGCTATTTTAGCGCTTATATTAGTTTCTGCGGGAATGAAAAGTTCGTCCCCCACGATTCGTCTCCCACAGTTTCTCCTTCACAATTCGTTCCCACCGCAATTCGTTTCAACCACAATTCAACCCTCCACAATTCGTCCCCGCCGCAACTCGTCCTCTGGAACGCATATTTCATTGATATGATAAAAATCCCTTTTGAAGAATTTTATCGTTTCTGCAAATTACTTATGCGTTTTTAAGATATATTCGTATTATTCTTATTCAAGTGTACTATTATACCTGCGTTGATCTGGATTAGATGTATTGATGATTAAGATGGAATCAGCTTAAGAGGAAATACGTGAAGACTATCAAAGTCATGAAAGATATTGCCGAACGCAGTGACCACCTAACTCGAAAAAAATACGACGCATTAACCGGCGATTAGAAAAAAAAATTGACATGCGGTATGACACGACGTGTTGTGTAAAAACATTTTAATTCGTGGAATTTACATAATTTTCACACAGGTTCAGCGTTTTGTGGCATTAATAGATGTACGTTTACCTTTCACACAGTATTTTGTACAGTGAAAACAGTCGAATATCAACCGAAACCAGTTTCACACAGGTGCGGGGGGATTGGGTGGACTATTCCCCTCGAATTTCGGAAATTCGAGTATTTTTTACAAGGGTCTCCCAGAGGAAAAAATGGAAAATTCTAAAAGCGCATCTGACAGATCGTTTGATTAGATTTTAGCATACTTTTCAACTAATAAACCCAATATTATATAGCGCTCGCGCCTATTCATTTACATACAGCACGTTTTTGAATATAATTCGAATAAAGTTAGATTTTTGAAAAAATTGTACAGTGCGTAGATCTCTCTCGCTGTGAAAAGCTCAAAAACATCAATATTTTTGCCCATGTACAAGTAGTTATTGAGATATTCGACTTCAAAATTTTAGTCCCCAAATTCAGAGGGCCAGCTATGCCCCTGACTGAAACGCCATTAATACCTACTTTATAGAATAACATTCTTAATCGCCGTGCTGTGACTCATACCCACTTCTTACTGAAAAATCTGCTCAACATCGCTAACAAGAGTGATTGCATCTCGAATCATCTAAACGTATAATCTATCTTTGATCAACGCATAGATATACAAAAACAAGTATAATAATAAAGATAAATGAGAATTATACGAGTACCTATGGAAACGCAGCAAGTTATTAATAGAAACGACAAAATTATTCAAAGGGATTTTCATCAATGAAAAATGCGTTCCAGGGACGAATTGTGGAGGGACGATTTAAAGCGGTAGAATCGTGGTTGGGACGAACTGTGGCGGGGACGATTTGGGAGGGAAGAATTGCGGGGGACGAATTGCGGGATACGAACTTTCCGCGAACCGTTTTTGAGGTCATTTTGACCCAAATAAGCTCTATTCTTGACCCGCAGACCGGCTGACCTGCCAGATTGGCCATGCTGTGCATCTACGCCTTGAGACGAAATTTTAAAAAATTGAACAAAACAAAGTAAAGTAAAAAATTATTTCAGCCTTAAGGAATTCAAACAACTTTTTCGAAGTTTCGAAGATTATTGGAAAATTCTTTTGAAAAAACAGATAAAAATGGCATCAAATACCAAAGTTTGAATAGGCCAAAAACTATCCAAAGTGCTACTGAAATAAATATTTGATTGTCAGTAAACAAAAAAGAAAGAACGAACAGCATGTAGTCAGTATATTACAGCGTTGCATTTGAAAATGACCTGTTTAGAAGGGCTATAGTAATCGGTCAACTTGACGATAGCAGGCTTCTGATCAGCGACTGCAAAAACGCGTTGAGACGTTATGTTCGCGCATACTTTCTCGTTTCCAAGCTTAAAAATAAGATGCTCGAACAGTGGCCTTTTTCATTATTTTATGAAGAAAGAAAATATGCTATGCTTCCGTTAGGCATCACAGTGAAAGCTTTTCATTTAAAGTTTGTCGCGGAAAAAAGAAAAAATCAAGGATGTGATATCTTGTATGTTTTTGTCATGAGAAACAATCATACATTATCCTGGAGGGTTGAGGCTTCCGCTACCCACAGAAACTTTCTGCCCCTCCAACAAAAAATATTTCCACTCCATAAATTCATATTTTCTATAAAAAAGTAGTAGAAAACATTACGATGTTAAACGTTTCAGCGACTTCAATTTTAGAAGCGTCAATTATTTAGGCGCTGCCCACCAAACAGCTATTTTTGACATTTTGTTGAATTTTACTGCATTTTTCTCAGGAAACTTTTTATTTTTATATTGTCTAAATAGAAAGCGCATCGTTAGAAACATAAAAAACCGATGTTTCTGACGCTTAATCATTGTTTTTGAGCCCAAATAAGCACTCTAGAAAAATTTGTTGGGCCCATAAAAAGAAAAATTCCAACACTATGCAAGCTATCGAGCGAGAGTCAAACCAGCAAAACTATTAAAAGAATGAGGCAATATAATGAATGGCCTAAAAATTCAGCGTGCCTTGTTATAGTATATATTTGCTTTCGAATCGCCGTTTTCCAATTCCGTTCGCTGCAGATCTTTCACTTTTCCACTGAGGGCGCTTAATTTTTCTTGATCTATCACATATCCAGACGGTGCTTCTACTTCCAATAAAGCCATATTGCTTTGCTTTTCCAGTACGTATCTTAAAATGCATACTTTAGGTCCCTATTATCTATGCATTTAAATAAATAATGTGTAAAGTTTTTATTATCATAAATGATCTTCAATTTAGCCCCAAAAGGGTACAATGCTATAAGGGACGAGTGTAGACTTCCATATTATGTTCAACAACATGAAAATAGACGGAAAATAAAAAATGAATCGTATTAAATGAACCAGAAAAATTGAAACAATAAGTTCAAGCTATTAAAATTGTATATCAGTGTTTGCCAGTGTACAGGATAACCGATTTGGTTGTCAGCCCGTTGTGGAATACACCAGAGCTTTTTCGCGCTAAAATGACCCTAAAAATTGATGCAAACGGTAAAATATTCTGAAACTACCATAATTGACAATTTCTGGTTGATTTCAAGCTCCTTTGCGAAAAAATGATTTTTGTCAATTCCTTGCCTTAATTTTAACTAATTTTTCCCAAAAAAAGTTTTCCTCTCGATTATCCCTAACCCCCATGTGCATTTCCGAATTTAACTGTCTCACAGTGTTTTAATAGTAGAAAAGGTTCTCTTTATTAAAAAAGCATGCAGAAGCAACAAACACTAGCTGTCCTGCAATACCATCAATATTAATGAAGATGCATTACTAATTTTCTATTTTTATAGTTTGTAATTTTTCATACTTGCAGCATAAGCTAAGCATTATTTCGCTCGCATTCGTTTGGACAACGTCCTTGTCGCATACAAAAGGCTGATCATCGCTAAGCTGAGGTACATTATAGTGCCAACTGACTTGACCGAAACTTACGCCACTTCCGCGTGCACTCAACTGCACAGGTTGGTCGTAATTTTTCAACTAAAGTTTGGATAGTATAAATGTGCAGAATGTAGATTAAATAACGAGAATTCAAAAATTTGCATGCAGAGTCGATCACTTACCTGCATACGTGTAACAGGGAGGTTGAAGGGGATCCCCACCCAAAGTTGGACGTCCCCATCCCCCAAACTCAGGAAATTTTGACCTACCGATTTTTGGAAAGAAAATCGGCGTTTTTCGGCCATTTTTACGCGTATTTTGGCTGTTTTTGGCAATCCTCTCCTCTAAAAGCCGGTGAACCCACCCAAAATTTCGAGCCGTTGCACGTATGAGTATGCTTACCTATCCGAGCTTTTCATGCAGCGCGAATCGCTAAATTGTTCTGCACGCACAACTATGGCACAAGATAAAAAGGAAATAAGTTTGGATCACCGTTTTTTATTTTTGTGTGGGACAAAGATTTTGAGCCTCGTACAAAGATTTTTGAGGACCTTTGTACACCTTTGTACACAAAGTATAGACAGTTTTTGGTCAATTCTCGATTGTACAAAAAACATCAAAATTTTTCGCACAAAACAAGGAAAACAGTGGTTTTTATCATATAAAAGTTAAAGCATGTCTGGAGATCATCTGCTAATTTATCAGAAAATATCTGATATGCAAAAAATAGCAGCACCGAATGGAAGTGGCAGCGTTATCAATCGCTAAGAGATTATTTGTGCAGATTTTGGTCGATAAACACCACACAATAGCAACTTGCAATGGTAATAATTACTCGTACATCATACAGAGAATGAAAGCAAAAGGGAATAACGGATACAAACTGCAAATGGCTATTGCTTACTGTAGATTAATAAAATAAAATTGCAGGATGCATGGCGTTTTTTCAAGAAAATGAGTAATTAATTCTAGTCAATTTAAAAGATTACACATTGAAATGCTATATGAATGTTTTATGCGCCATATTAAGTCTTGTAGACTTTTTCGTATTTTACTATAGTCACGAATATGTGATATAGATGAGTATTTCTAGGACTAATCTGAATTCAAATATTAAAAAGTGCAGCGATCAAGACTGATATTATTGTGCCAGAAACGAGCTACTCATTAAGGAATTGCCATAAAAATGCTAAAATTTATAATGTGAATATAATTTTTTACGTATGACTTTGGAAGCTTCATTTTGCGTTGTTTGCAACTAGTGATCGAGCGAAGCTTCGGCTTCGGCTTCGGCTCACCTTCGGCCATTTTTGGACCTTCGGCCGAAGGCCAAGTTGGCGCAAAAAATGGCCGAAGGCCGAAGGTTCTTGTAAATCTTTGTTTTGAGGTCAAGAGAATCAATGGGAGCATTGTGAATTATTCAGCTTATTTGTCATTGTACATCGTTTTTGAATTGCATCGATTTGTGTTATTTGCTGCAATAAACCTTCCAATCGACTTTGTCAGCTCTTCTTTGCTCCATTTATGTACATACATGTATTATTGATTACCTATCTATTTATATGAATGTTACATTTTTGAACCTTAAAACTATAATTTTGTGATTTCAACAGGTTGTGTTCGATTAATTTGCTTTACATTTTTGTAGGAAACTAAAAGTATGTATATAGCCATCTTGGATGTAGAAAGTGACTGACTATACATATAGCCTTTTTAAAAGCTGGAACATTAGCTATGTATACAATAGCGCTATAAAACTCTTTTTACAGAATATGTCCAAGTTTCAGACTTTCACTTGACTTAGAGTCCCACCTCGTGCATACATATAAATGATTTCTTTCCAAAAATTCCCAAACCTTCTGTTATAGCGGAGAAATATTTTATTTTATAGTTGGCATTAAAGTTTTTATCTGCTCCAATAAGTTCTGTTGCGAGCGAGCGAGAATTCAAAGTGGCAAAAGATTTGGCAAATGGTTCACGAATCCGATTGTTGCCAGCAAATGTGCAAAAGCTACTTTTCTTGAAGCACAATCTAAAGGCAATCGGTTACAACAGCGTTAACCTAAAGGATAGTGATGAAGCTGTGGAGTTAGATGGCACTGAGAATGTCAGTGAAGCTTACACGACCGATTCTGATGGTGATGACAGTGAAATCGAAGTTGATCAAGATATTTAGTCACACGATATAAATTCCATTGCGCTATATTTGACAAGAATAAACTTTGATGCGATCTGCTTACTATTTAAATGTATGCAAACCTCGTGATGTTCTATTTATTCTTTCTATCTACCAATGTACATTATAGCGCCTTCGGCTTCGGCCTTCGGCTTCGGCCTTCGGCCGAAGCCGAAGTTTGAGCAGGCCGAAGCTTCGGCTTCGGCCGAAGGTGAGAAATGGACCTTCGCTCGATCACTATTTGCAACATTAAGTAAAGTTCTTCAACGATTCAATGAAACAGGCAAAAAATATGCACATGAAACAAGTGAATGAAATGACAAAACTGATTAATATGAGATGTAAATTTGAAGTGTGCGCATGTTTCTGAAGTTATGACTGGGAACTAGCAAAGCAAGATAAAAGTCTGAGGCCACCCACACCGTGGGATAACCACTTTTAAGTTACATTTACATATTCTACAAGAATTAATGGTAGAGATTATACATGCATTTGAGGTTAAGGAACATAAAGTTTGCTACTCGAAATCGAAAATAAAATCGACAGTTGAGGAAAATCGTCAAAAGGAATCGAAAGATTGAATTTTTTAAAGAAAAATGGTTGAAATCATTCCAAATAGTGCGTTTAGATAGTTTTAGTGTACTTAAAACATTCGAATCACTTTTGTAAAATTTTTGTATTCCTGGCTAGCTCCCATTTGTGTTCTTAGGAGGTTGGAGAATCGACCCCCCAAGAATGGCTGCTGACCCCTCGCAAAATGGCTGCGAACCCCCAGAATTGTCGATTTTTCGCAAAAATTGTAAAAAGTTCATCTTTTTCAACATTTTTAGCCCATATTTCACTAAAACGTTCAACTTTTTGGCGCTCCGTGCCGTATATATACACATTTTTTGACTATATTCTGTTCAATTTTCTCGATTTCTGTCATATTATGTCTCGAAATTTTTATGTTTTCATGTTCTAGAAAGAACGAGCATTGTCCAAAACGTCTAAAAACAGTGTTTTTGACGTTACCCATCGTTTTCAGCCCAAAAAGGCTTTTTTGATTTTTTTGGGCATGACTCCCCTCCCCCAAGAATTTCTATGCTGTGCATGTAAGCTAGCTCCTATGTAGGTCTCAGCATGCAATTGACAAAGCGATGAAGCACATTTTGCAAATGGTTCAAAATTATTCATTAAGTAACAAACTTCATAGCTCTGTTGGACGATCGCATTGTCAGAATTGACTTCGAAAGTATGAGTTTGCGCACCATTCTTGACAACTAAGGCGGAACCGAGTTTTGGATTGTAGGATTTTTCAGCATATGCCCCAAGTCCTTGCAAAGCTATTACAGTATCCTGAAAGGAAAAATATAGTGCACTGAATTGCATGATAAATTGGACTATATACAGGGCGGGCCAGAAAAAGCTAATCCCGATGTTAAATCATAAGTTAGGCAATTATATACATAGAATTTTAAGAACAGCTGTATTAGATATAGTCTGATTTTCGCTTTACGGCTTATTACTGTAGCAGAATATTTTACGGGTTAGGTTGTTGCGGCAGTCCTTTAGATGCGTCCCATGTAAAGCAAAGCACATTGAAGATCAATAGGAAGAGTTCAAAGCATCTAGCTGTTACGAGAGCATAAATGAAGATGCCATTTGTGCACTCAAAAATCCACAACAGTCACAAGACTTAAGCAAAAATAAGCCGTTTGGAATGGAACAGACTATAAATAAAAACGTCTTTGTTTAAACTGCATAAAAGTTTTGGTCCGGTGCCAGCAGTTCGCGCGCTAGGGCGATTTGTTTACACATCACTTTGATATGTTTTAACCCCAGAGTTTATGCATTGTCTCTCATTACTGAGTACATAGGTACCCTTTTTTGACCATATATACAGTCAAAAATTTAATTAGCACATTGTATAAACCGCTAGAATAAATAAGCATCCTAATAGATGTAAATAATTCATGACATCGTCAAAAGAGGGAGAATCTTGATGACAGAACCAATGACACCTCGGGCGTTTAAACAATATCAAAGTAGAGTGTAAACAAAACACGATAACGCCCGAACCGTTGGCAAATTGCCGAAAAATTTTACATTATTCGAAATAAGTGATTTTTATCTATTGAATGCAGTTGGTCCTAAAGCTTTATGCTCATATCAGCCAAAGTTATGACCTGCAACGTCGAAGTGTAGCCTTTTTTCTGGTCCATCCTGTATATTAGAAAAGCATGACGAAAAAGATCACACCAAAGTATAAACTGGTACCATTTACCTTAATCAAAAAGTGAGGACATAACTTTTTATCACTTTTACCGACAGTAAGCTGGCAGTAAACGATAGCTGCATTAAGTTGATTCTTCATTTTCGTAAACTGACGGCTTACACTAGGTAAAAATTCTAATAATTTATGCCGAATTTCATGTTAAAGATCAATGATTACGAGCAGACATGCATGTGGGTGAGTTGGAGGGAGTGGTGTTCGAAGGATCTAGCACCCAAACCAGAATAACAAAAGGAAAAATTTTATTGATAAAATAAGACAAAATTAATGTAAAAACGGACACAGATTACAACTGTCTTGCAAAAGTGGTTGAAACAGACTGGAAACTGTCAATTTAGGCTATTTTCCGCACGCTATTTTAAGGTTTACACTATGTTTTAGGGCAATTTTAGCAGGGAAACTCACCAGCTGACTTCTAAGCTGGCCTAACCTTCGGACCGGCATGCTGTGCATCTATAGTTACGAGCAAATGTGTTATTGGGGAATTCGGGGGAGGGGATAAGACCCTCGCAGAATGGCTGTTTACGCCCTGCCAAATGGCTGCTGGCTGACCCCCCAGAATTGTCGATTTCCCGAAAAAATCGTAGAAAGTGTGCCTTTTAAACATTGTTAGCAATATTTTGGTAAAAAGTGACAAATTTTAAGCGCTTCGCGCCGCATACTCATTTTTTTGACTATATTTTGTTGAATTGACTCAACCAAATTTTTCGAAATTTTCTATGTTTTCACTTTCTGGGAACGATCTCCGTTTAAAACATCGAAAAACGGTGTTTTTGACGTGTACCTACGGGTTTTGAGCCAAACATGGCACTTTTTAAAAGTTGTTCGGGGCTGACCCCCCAGAATTCTCATGCTGTACATTACAAGTTAGGCAAAACAAGGAAAGTATATGAACGGAAACACTAAAAACAGATCGAAAAAATGGTGTGACAGCGAACGACTGTCAGTCACAGATGTTAAGAATCAAAAGAAAGGATTTAAGAATAATGAAATAAAAACTATTCCTATTTGCCAACAGATAATAAAAATAAAAAACAACGAACCTGAGTGGTGGAATATCCACCATTTGCGTTTTGTTGACCGACGAGCCACCGTACTATGGGCACCGCCCCCGACGTGTCGCCTCTTGCAAGGTAGATCAGCAGAGCATACGCGGTTCTCTCTACGTCGGCAGATGGCGGACTTTCATACCAATTCGGTTTCTTCATAGACACTTGAGAAGCATCGCCACTCCAATATTTTTGTCCCTCTGAAAATATAAGGATTTAAAGCTTATATTTGCTGCAGCGCTGAAGTATAAACACATGTTATCCATAGAAATGATCATGGGGTTTTTGGCGGTTTTCGCCCTCCCCCAGAAATTTTTTCAACCCCCCCCAGAATTTGCGATTTTCCGGAAGTTTCCAAGAATTTCCCGAGAATTCGCAGAAAAGGTGCTGTCTTAAGCGTTTTTAGTTATCTATTTGCTCAGAAGTATCAAAATTTTGGCTCTTCGCGCCATATACTCATGTGTTAACTACATTTTGTTCAATTTATCAGACTTTTTATCTTTTACCGAAATTTTTTTCTGTTTTTATGCTTTAGAAAGATCGTCAAAAACGCCGAAAACGATGTTTTTGACGAGTTCCCACTATTTTTAGGCCCAAAAAAGGCACTTTAAAATTCAACCCACCCCCAGTTTCCATGCTGTGCACGTATGGTTGTCCATAAGGAAATAATACAATGTATTTTTGATAATGATATATACGAGAATTTTTGACTTTGTTCTTGAGGGCTGGCTTGGAGTGTTTGACCCCCGCAGAATGACTATTGACGCATCGCGAACAGCTGATGAAAAACGAAAAAACAAAATACTAGCTGATTCCTAGAATTCTGAATTTTCCAGAAAACCTAAGAAGTTTTTAGCGACTCTTTTGGCTCAAAAGTAATAAATTTTATAGATCATTTTTTGACTATATTTTGTTTAATTTGATAAATGTTTTCAGAATAAGCAGTTTTCATGTTATAGAAAGGAAAAGAAAACGTCGAAAGATGGTGTTTTTGAAGCTAACTTCCAGAATTCTCATTCTGTACATATATGCTTAGCGACGCATGTTTAGGTATATTAAGAAATACTAATTTTAGTGCGCAATTGACTTTAAGGAGCCTATTTTAACATAGTCGATCCAAAATGGACGAAGACGGCACGCTCCAATGCTGAAACAATACACAGATTAGCTTCGTTAGCCTCTACCCAGGAGCATCTTACTCAAAAGAAAATAAATCATATAATTTCTAGCTCCTTTCCGAGTAATGCATGAGATTATGCTTACAAAAGATTCACTGAATATGAATCGATTGAAGGAAACCCTTCTTAAAACTAGACAAAGAATTTCAATGGAAACTTCAGAACACATATTTCATATTTTAAAGTGAATATAAAGTCCTTACTAAAAAGAGATTTCACCTTTAATCAAGATGAAGTGAAGAAATAAAAAAACATATGTAAAGTAAAAAAATGGTGAGAGATTTACCGCTGACAGTTGCTTTCTTTTCAAGTAAAGATAAAGCTTCATCTTTCTTTCCGCTATTGGCCAAATGAAGAGCATAAGTTACAATAGCTAGTGCGTACGAATCATTAGAAATATTTGGTAGAGATTTTTCGAGATATGTCAAGGCCTCTGCGTTTTTGATCTAAAAAATTGCGTAGTATTAAATGACGACTTCTAGAGAGAGAAACACTCTATTACATCATTTTCGATCAAAGCCAGGAAAACGTAAGCTGTTAGTGAAGGTCCTGGTTCACCAGCGCCACCCTATAAAATTGAAAAGACATTTCGAGTCACAGATAAAGATGATGTTTAAATATGAAATATATTGCAAAATAATCATAAACTTAATTAATGTTGTCTTGCGTAGAATAAGAAAGATCCAGATTTCCAATAAACGTAATTTAAAAGAAAAAAGTTAAAAGATTTCATCGTATTTATTTATTTTATTAATTAAATGATCATAATCTGTTAACGCTTCTAAAACGGCTTTTTAAAATTAAACAAACAATACCCAAGAATATTACAACTCACGCACGATTGCAGAATTTTTTGAAGTCAGGTTTCAGTTTGTAAATTGATGCCTGGCTCAAGTTTAGGTGCAAGTTAGGCTCTCGATTATAGGATATTCATACATATATTTGAATGTCATGTTATGACTATATTCAGAGGTACCTACTACGAAATTAATGTACTTGTGAGAGCCAGATTGCTTATATCTTATTCGACAGGAGCTACTGAGAATGTTGGTTTTGTATTCCAATAGAAATGCATGCAAAAACTTTAAAAAAGTGAAATGCACTAGAAAATTTCAATGTGCCATGTTTAAAAATTCATTTTTACTGCTTGTTATAGTTAACGAGACAAACAAAGAAATGAGGTGATTATACCATTTTAAAATTCAGCATATTGAAAAATATATTAAGCAAAGAGCAATTTATAAGCATTGTTGAGCGATATAAATCGTAATATTATAATACTAGCTTAGCTACATATCTAACAGAGCTTGATCATTTTTTCTGACATCTTTTAAGTGTCCAGTTTCAAATACTCCCTTAATCAATTTTCGAAAGATTTTAAATTCTTCCACATTTTCATGGAAAACGTGCTTGGGTTATGAAAAACTTAATTTCACTTTATCAGTATTGTTGGAATACGAAGCGATACAAATGTCAAAAACTTGAGCTGAATAGACAAATCATTCAGGAAATTCAATGATGTCAACATCGCAACATTTATTTTAATTCAATGGAAAATCGATAAGATAGCACGCTTCGATGCGATTCTGCGAAAATTTCAGTAGTTTAATGTATTTCTCTTGGTTATACTTTATGTCAGCGTAATATTTCGATAGGCATGCAAGGATTACTTTAATAAAGTAATCCATTGATGTGATAATGGACGTTTTTTGCAACTAATTTTTCAAATATTTTTCGATTACCGGAAAATTGCTCTCCAACAATTGCTCGCTCAACAATTGCTCGAACAGCAATTGCTCGCGTAACAATTGCTCGCCGAGCAATTGTTCGCCTAGCATTTTCTCGCCAGACAATTGCTTGCCAGAAAATTGCTCCTCTAGTGATTGCTGACCAATTTGTCAAGCTTAACTCTCGCTTACATAAGTTAGCGCGTTTGCTGTGTATCATTCCATTGATCTAAATCAAATGCGTAACACGGGAGATGTTTAGTGGATTCCCCATCCAAAGTTGACCGTCCCCCAATCTCGCCCCACTACAAGATTTAGATTAAAAATTACATTTTTAGATCGTTTCCGCTAAATTTGTGAGCGAAAATTGAAGGCTATTCTTCTCCCAAAAGGGTCAGCTGCACACACGGGCGTGGGGGTTGGGGGGGGGTATGCACCCCCAGAAGTTGAAATACCCCCCAGAAATCAAAATACCCCCCAGAAAATTTTTTTTGCTTTTTTTAGCAATTTTTTGATGCCATTGGATTGTGCTCGATGAGAAACGTCGAAAAATGGTGTTTTTTCGCCATACGACCACTTTTAAGACCATTTTTTGACCTTTAAAAAGTTTTTCACCCCCTCCAGAAATTTTTTCACCCCCCCAGAATTTTGGTGCTGCCCACCTATGGTCAGCTGCCTCCAGCATTCATAACTTTGAGCCATTAAATTTATGATTTGAATAGTTCTGCGATGACGTTGCATCGATTTACCTATATGCAGACATGCACAGCATGGGAATTCTGGGAGGTGAAAATTTAAAGCGCTATTTTCGGATTCGAAGATTGGGTGCGTCAAAAACATCGTTTGTCGGCCTTTCTGATGATGCTACGTCTTTCTAGAGCGAAAAACTGTCAAAAAGCTTCGAATAATCGAGTAAATTGAATAAAATTTTCTCCAAAAGAAAGTATATGGCGCGAAGCGCCGACACGTTTGAGCAGTAAGATAGCTAAAAACGCTTAAAATAGCATCTGTTCTACAAAATTTTCGGAAACTTTCGGGATCTCTCACCCACAGTTGGCTGTCCCCCCATCCCCCACAGCCAGAAAATTTTTAACCCCCACCCCAATTTTCAGAAAAATTTGAATTTTTTGGCAGTTTTTAGGTTTTTTGGCCGTTTTCGGCTAGAAATGATAGTCATATACCTCCCTAAAAATAGCCGGAGTCACCCCACCCAAAATTTCGAGCCATTAAATGTATGGTTGGAATTTTCTACCCTGTTGTCGCTTTTGCAAATCTCTTGTTTTTAAGTAACATTCTCATATAGATGTACATAACAATAGCAGGTTTACCCTCCATAATTCGGACAGACTTACTTAGCCGATCTGGGGAAGGTGGTCAGTCAATTTGGGAGGGAGGGGGTCAAATTTTGAGCTTATTGGGCCAAATGATCTCAAAAATTGGTATAAATGCTAAGATGGCGTTAAAACTACGTTATTCCATAGTTTCTGGTCAATTTTGAGCACTTCGTAAGAAATATTTAAATTTTCATATATTATTGGCATTCATTCTGTCTCATTTTCCGAAGAAAAGTCCCCATTTTTCATTCTGGGGTCTAAGACCTCCAAAACTCCACCCGGTGCACGTCTAGTCATGAACCGGATTTGCCAACTCTTTTTTAATGCATTTCGCTTTTCTGAATAGTGTCGCGCTTCTGACAACTGTCGCACTTGTGAATATCGTCGTTCTCATGAATAGCGTCGCGCTTATAAATCTCAATCATCACATAATGGGCTGCAGGCAGACTAGAAAAATTATGTGCAAAGCCAACACAATGTTTTGAAAGACGAAAAAATGTCTGTCTCATCGTGTTGCAAACGGTCAATATTCAACAGATTAAGCACTACGTAATCCACCAGATAGGTATGCCAGCAAAATGTCCGAAGGACAATAACTGACGAGCAATTTTTAGGCAAATCAACAATTTATTGGTGATCAGAAGCTCTACGCAAGCAATTGTCAGGCGAACAATTGTTGGGCGAGTAATTGTCCGGCGAGCAATTGCTAGGCGAGAAATTGTTACTCGAGCAATTGCTAGGCGAACTATTGTTGGGGAGCAATTGTTGTCGAGCAATTGCTGGCAAGCCATTTTCCGGACACTATATTTTTCATATTATCTGGTATTAAGATTGTTTCCCTTCTTTAACAAATCGAACAACATTCAATTTCAAATCATTCATGAACGACTGCAATGCCCAATTACCAAGTGAACATGCGATCTAAAATATGCCGCAGATTCAACCCTAAGTTTAGACATAAACGACCATGCACTAATGTATAATTATACGATTTCATTGAGATAGTAATTTGAGGGCATTAAAATAATTTGTCATGATTAAAGTTGACAATTGATTAATGACGATAGCAAAAAATGATTAAGATTTTGACAAATTAAATAATTTGAAGGAAAATAATTAAGGGTAAAAATAAGACAAAATTAGGACCGAAAGCGGAGAAAATTTTATTTTTCTAAAAAATGTTCAAAATTTTCTAGTATAGAGAATAATTAAGGCGCCTTCGTGTTAAACTAAGATTTTCATCGTCTTTAAAGCCATTTCGGCTCGATAAGGTTCGGGATTTTAGGTTTTTGTATACGGATGATCGCTTTGCAGATCAGTGACGCAATGCATTTAGAAGGATTAACAAACAAAAAACAACGTTTATGCTAAATTACTAACATACGGTTGCCAAGGAGGCTGAAATACGTTTAATTTTATATTGTTATCAGACCTGCATTGCTTTGTGATGAATTTCGCCATCTTCGCGAAATGCGCCATTTTCGGTTTGTCTTGATTTCAAGAACTGCAACGCACCCTTTAACTTTTCGTCATCAATAAAAATGTATGGCTTGGCCTGATGAAATGATCTTGCAACGAAAGCAGTTAGCCACGTACTTCCGGCTTTATCACTTTGACCAAACGCACTGTAGGAAAAGTCTGACCTCTGATAGGTCATTTCTCGCTGAGCACCTATTATAGAGATGAACATGCGATGCATTATCATTATAATCAGTGTTAAGAGCCACTTTCCTTGCAGCGGATTTTGGTTGAGGAGGAGTATTATCCAACTTAGAAGAATGCAGTCAAATTCTAGAGATTCAATAAGGCACGATCCAGAAAAATATTACTTACAATGAAAGAGTTCATATGCAAGTAATAACATTTTTTTGTATTTTCTTCGAGGAATTCACCGGGTACATATGCTCAGAGGTAAAAAATGTGCAAAAAAGTAGGTTGCAGGAACACATAATCTGATTTTCGATTTTTCGATTAGTCGTAAAAGATAATAATGAAAGATAAAAAGAAGGGATTTAGATATAAAAGTGCAAACGAATCGCGTAAGCTATATGTTAAATTTGATCTATTCGCTAAATGCGCCTTCTGAATAGTGAATAGATATATGAATAAAGCAATCGGGTGAAAGGGGAGGGGCTATTATGAGTCTGAAAAGGAACTTTTTTCTTTAAGATAAATACATAAAAGATAGGGCTTCAAAAATGATGTCAAACTCAATTCGACTACAGACAAGGCGATTCCACAACTCTAATTGACATAGAAGATTTTCGACAACACTCTTGATTAGTTATAGAAAATTGCAAACAGCCACGATCGGCATTCTACCTGCTTCCATGTACTGCTTAGTTTTCTGCTGCAAGGCCGGAGTCAATCGGCTAGTTGCTTTGAGATAGCGAGTTACCACTATGTTAGGCACGAAGTTCAGCATATTTTGCTCACCACAACCGTACGGAAGTTGAATGAGCTTATCAATATTGTCCAGCATGGGACCCATAATATCACCTATGATCAGAAAACAGCGTAATAGGTTCCGAAAATTCTAAGTTGTCCGCAAAGCGAAATACTAATTCGAAAAATTGCGATAATATTTGTTATGATTTTTCTTATCATTTTTTCACATTTGATCAATTCTACGCAAATTGGCAATCGCTTTAAACTAAAACAAGTTTCATTATGCATGGCTGTACTGAAACAGCAATATCTGCTCAGCAAAAGAGCTGGATGATAAAATAGAAATAATCAGGCATAAGGAGTCGGGAATGCAGTCCTGATTCTTAAAGGATTTAACGAAAATTTATACGGAACAACGTGGCAAAATCAAGGCTGAAAAAGTCATCGATATTCTTCCAGCTTAAATGCTTAAAATTATCTAATATTTGCGAATTACAGTAATAATAGTGCTAGCATAACACTCAGTAAGATTGTTCCTCTATGTAGGGCCACTATAGCTCGACAGAGCCGTTAAAACTTTTGGTTATTTCATTTCAATTAATCCACTATCCCGACTGACTCCAAAAACCGACTAAGCAATGCCTTTACAATACAACACTAATCTAATTTGTGCTGAGCCTGAAACTATAAGATGGAATAATTAAAATTTTTAACAGTTATTTATCACGTTTACATTGTTATGACTAAATTTGCAATAATGAGGACATAAATTCAAATTTAAAAAATTGTTTTTGATGGTCAAATTCGCTTAACTTCACTTTAAAAATCACTTCAATCTCTCTTTACTAGGTTTAATTGAAATTTTTAAAAGAAGACACACTTCAATGGTATACTCTTACAACGAAACCGACTTTGACTATTTTCGTGCACCTAGGAGACAGTCAGTTTTTAACAGGCTATTCAAGTACAACTTAAAAACAGAAGCCATAGCATATTTGGATTTGTGTAGAATTCCCCCAGCGATTTCCATATGAGCTGTAGTAAACAAACATAACTGATCCACTACTCATGTTTTATCTAATTGATATATTATGCAGAAGTTATGACTAAGAGTAATGTGTATATGTGAAGCTAGGTTTTTGTAGCTCATAACTAGTAAGGCCAATGAAAGGCATACGTACCCACAAATGATACATAGGCCTTTTGGGAACCGGGTATCGTAGTAGGCGGAAACGAGAGTGCGAAATCTTTCGACCACTGACTGCTTGAAGTTAAATCGACGATAAACGGTTTGTTCAAGAAAATAGGATATCCTTCTGCCTAAAAATTCAAGTAATTAAACGCCCTTCTGTCTAAAAATTATTTGAAACATTAAGTATTTCTCGGAGGCATCATGTAATCTGCAAGTTTGGGCATGGCCTTTACGAAACATTTTTCGGTTGACAGAATACGCATTGATTTGACCTATGACTTGATTACTGATTCTTATAAATCTTCTTGCAGTAGATTAACAAGATAAGTATGCTGGCTCGGTTTTTCGGATAAAGAATAAAATTTAATGTAAGACCGATAGATTCCATCAATATCCTCGCGCTGTAAGCGAATATAAATTCGATCCGAAATTTTTTTTCAACGACAAAAGTACACACTTTGAGCTTATTTCATGCAAAAAATAAGTGGATAACAAAATAGGTAAAAATGAAAGATAACTCTTAGTCATTAGGATACAAAAAATAAAATATTTACGCATGCAAAGAATTAATAGGAAATTGTTCAAGGGAACATAGAGTTAAAATGGTCTATTTCTAGATGAAATAACTATAATCTTAAAATTTCAGACTGGTTTCCTAACTGACAGAAGCAGTGAATAGGAGAAAAAATTTAACAATTGTCGGATAAATATATTTCACCTCAGCTTTAATATTGCAAGAATAATCGCATCAACGTGACATATTTTGTAACCAAGTTATTGAGTAAAGATCGAAGTTTTTGCTTATTGCTAAATAGTTAATTGACAGAACATGACATTAATATATACGATGTAATTACCTCTACAATTAAGACACTTTCTACAGCATCGGCTGCGCCTTGAGCAATCGCCTTTATCAGTAGTTTCAGATTCCCAACTTTTGTCGGTATTATGGGAAAGAAGACGTTCGTAGATCCACCATTACCACGAACCTAAAGATGTTTTATCGAAATGATTGATAATTCTACAGCACGTAAAAATTCATAAATGTTAATTAAGCATGCACAAAGACCCATAAAAATGCCAGATTTAAGTTTTAACGGTGATTTATCTATCGACTAGGCTTTTCACTAGCAGCAAGCGAAACACTGACGAGATTATGCCAATGATTATATTAAACAACGATCTAAAACGACAAAATAGTTACATATTTGAGCTCTAATCAACGAATCATCATTAAATGAAAGAAAGCTAAATTAACTTGAACAAGATGCTCTGCAAAAAAGACACATGCATAACTATGAATATCAATTAATGTTTGGCAAAATAAGTCAACTTATAAAGTATCACAGGCATGTGACCCAGAGTTTCAGGGTATTATCATTTTTACAACGGAGATAACGGTCCAAAAAGCAAAAATAAGAAAATAAGTTGGAATCATGAAATATGAGCCAGTCATGCTGGTGAATTTTGATTTTCATTTATCAGATCTCCCTAAATGATCTAACATGAAGATTTAATGTTCAACCTTGATGATTCTGTTATTAGCATCACGATCAGCCTTCTTTGCGTCTGGTTTCGGAATCAAATCGAAAGGTGAATCATCTTTATGATCTAGTGTCACGTTGACCTGAAAAAATTATCGTGTTTAAGTGAAGCAAGCGCACGTCCATTGTAGGGTAAAACCTTATTACGGTTTGCTCATCCTGCATGTAGTTGAATAAAAGCACTTGCAAGGCCAACTTTTCGCCTCTCTTTACCGAATAAGGCAAGTTTAGACGGATGAAAAACGGTCGAAAAACTTCAAGTTTAAATCAGTAATAAATAAGTCCACTGATTTAATTTAAAGAGTGCAGGCATAGGTACTTTAGCAGCTTCAGGGGCAACGCCTAGACCATCTGAATCATGTATAGCAAAGGCAGTCGTAATCCAGGATGTGATAGTATCGGGTACTTCCGCGGTATATGTTGCCTTGCCGTCTTCCCTTCAAAAAACATAGCTCATTTATCAAAAACCTATTTATACAAGAATTTGAATTCAATAATGTGTTTTTGAGCATACATATAACAGGGAGGATGCAGCGGGATGGGGGATCTCCCACCCAAGTTGGTCATCCCCCATCCGCCCAAAGTCAGAAAAGTTTCGACCCTCCCCTCCGAATTTTGGCGAAAACTGGTGTTTTTTGGCCATTTTTAGGTGCTTCTTGCCATCTTGGCCCAAAATTGAAGATCATTCACTCTTTCCCCCTAAAAGTAGTCGGGGGACCTTTTCCAACCAAAATTTCGAAGAGCGCTGACCCTTTTACTCCGATTCATATTTAGTTGAATGAACGTTATTTAGCTGATGACTAAAATCAGATTATGCACAGACGGATTTTGCACATTTCAATTTATCTGAGATGTGTATGAGTCAGGTGACGTATTCAGGATAAGATAATTGTACCCAAACACTGTCTAAATAATACTGTCCGTTGTTAAATACTAATACTGTTCCGAAAATCGTTGTTTCTTTACATGAGAACGCCTCCCAGCGTTTTACAGCATCAGCTTCCACTAATAACCGTCTCTGGTACATCTTGGAGAATTTAAAAACCCTAATTCCAAGGAATTAAGCCGGCGAAAACCTCTTTTTTACGAATTTTTATCTTCGTCTCGCCGAAAAATATAATTATAACATGTGAATTCCGCTACTTCAAATTCGATTTCCGAATATTTGGAAAAATATTCAAAACATGTCAGTCGACATAAGCACTGAAAAGTTTGAATTTGTTTAAAATAATACTGCTAAATACTATCGCCCTATCATTATGTCGTCAGCAACCTTGAATTATATTGGTGTCGTCCGTTCCCCCCATTCCTCCTAAAGTTCACAATGAAGTGAAATAAGCGTGCGAACGCTGAAGACAATGCGGCCGGCCTTCCAGAGGTTAGAATGTTCAAGCAAAATGAACATGTGAACATTCACAATATATCAGTCAGAAAGGCAATAGAAAGCAGAGCAATGAGGAAACAAAAACGCAATAATAATGTGATCAAACAGTTACGATGATATGCACATCAGAACTTAGTTTTTGCGAGATGAAAAACAATTGGAGATAAAAATATATGCATAAAACGCATATACGCGCTTTCCAGAAAATGCAGAAATGATTACTTCATTAAGTTTAGTGCAATATTTAAATAATTAGATTGTGGTCTAGTCAGTGTTTTTTGTACAAGGTCCCTTTGTGCATGTACAAAGATGACCCCCAAAAGTCTTTGTACATTTTGTAAATGCAAATGTTTTGGTACTATAATATGGTATTGTAGCGCTTCCTGTGTAGTAAAACACGGTTTTCGACCTTTGGTAGTGTATTTTAGCCAGTTTCTTGTTTTCTGACGACAGGAAACTAATAACTTTCTCAAAACGAAACTTGGTATCTTTCCATTTTAAATGCAAACGTTGTCATTATAGTAACATATAGAACAAACAATTACTCATTTCGGCACGAAGCGCTGAAAATTTTGGGAATTTCAGACGTTTTCACGGTTTTTGTTTTCCCAAAAATCTTTGTACATTACAAAGATGGTCCCGAAAAGTCATTGTACATCCCGAATACAAAAAACCGTAGGTCTAGTCGACCATGTTAATTAATTTTTCTTTTACATGAAGTGCTGCTTCTTCTGGGCTATTAATGGTTCTTGGTTCTCCCAGCCGTTTAAAACGAGATTTTGACAAATTTTCCGGGCTTGCTTGATTAGATATATACTTTTCGTCCTTCGTTTGATATTTTCTACAGATTACTCTTTTTAATGTCTTTTGTTCTCGAGCGACATTTAACGAGTATCAAATCTATTAGAAATGGAAAGGTTCGAAGGAACAAAAAGAACATTAAGAACGACAAAAATGAGAATTTGCTTGAATGATCAATGAAAGTCCCTAAACGTTCGTCTTTTGATCATAAATATTGTCCAGAAGCAATTAAAGCAAAAAAACTAATACGCTCCTACAGCTGGTATCAAAGATTAAAGTTTCAATAAAATAAAAACGTTTCACTTGATAGCTTTACGTTATATTATTGTATGTATGCATATAAAAAAATTCAAAAAAGCTTGACCTTCTGCAACTCTGATATGTTAAATATACACTTTAAGTCCAAGCATGATGTTTCAAACGTTAAACAATTTGAGCAGAGTAGCAAAAACGGTAAAGAGGGAAATCTGACGAGGGGACAAATTCTTGCATCAAGATATTTATGCCGATGCTGAATGAACTACACGTTTTAAGAAGCTTAATTTATTTAAATTTAAGATTAAAATTTCAGTAAGAGTCAATGACTGCAGTTTAATGTATCGTCAGGACACTAATCGTTAAATAGACCGAGGCCAATCTTCTGAGCCACAAAATGATCTACAATCTATTCTAGATAGCTATTTAGTCTAATAAAAAACAAGTGACTTTAACGGAATATTTTTTGTTCGACCGAAAGATCGGGTGTTAATTTACAGCCGTTTTTACTCTACACATAATGTAAGTATTAGGCGACTCCTGGTAACGCGATAGCGCTCACTTATCGCCAGTTTATTTTCATTCCTTACAGTGCTGCAACATCCGTCCAGGTCCATGTTTCCGGAAATTTATTGCGAACTTTAAAGGTCGTGATCTCTTCATTTTCAGCGGGCTTTTTCCGCTCAGCAACCAGTTTTTTCTGTGCCCTGCTGGACGTAAATGATAACACACCACCCCCTGCTAAATTTATTCGCTGAGGACCATGGGGGCGAAATGGCCTTTCTTTAAATTAAAAGCTAGATGAGTTGAATTGAAAAAAATAAGACTTAAAGCTAATGCTAGCATGGCGGCTTTAAGTTAGGATCTATGCGAGGCGCAAAGCAACCGCGGACGCAGGTGTAATAAATTGGAAATGAATAGAATGGATGATATGCGAGCGAATAATAAATCAACATATCTCCCGGTGAGCAGTCGGGTAACATATGAGAATTCGCTTGTCAACTTAAAATTATTAAAAATATGTAGAGAAATAGTCGTGCGAGCGGACTTGCCGTCTTATATGAGGTACAATGAAGATAAAACAATGGCGATGTTGAAGCAAGAGAAAGGGAGAAGCCTTCCAAGTAAATAAATTAGCTAAAATTCAGAACGTAATGATAGATTGTCGTATTTACCTGCGGCTTCACTTCCAATTCATTTAATGTTGAGAGAATTCAGCGACAATTTACAAATTTTGCACATTAACGTATTGATCCTTATAATGAAAACGATTTGAAAAGGCCAAAACTGCTTTTGGATTTCTTATAGAATATGTATTGTGCTGTCTAATTTATTATTTTTGTCCAGTAGTTAACCCAAAATGATGGAACTTTATACATCATCGAACTTTTGATCATTCACAAACGATTTTATAAGTCAAGCTTAATTCAAATATCTATAAAGCTTTTGTTCTGCTGAAACTCAATCAAAGACTTTCATTTTATGCTTTCTTAATTTGTAAGGGTAATTTTAGTAGCGGAAAACGTTCACAATAAGATTGCTTACTAGTAGATCTTATATCTGATTTAATGTTTAGTGTAGTTTTACCACGAATCGAATTCAGATTGAAAATAAACTCTTATCGAGTCATAGCGTAGATTGAATCACGATAGCAAAAAGCGCAAGCAAGCTACGTTTAAATTTACTGCCAGAAAACCTGGTGCTTCATTAACCTAAATTTTTTGTGAGGATTCGCGGCTTTAAACCTAATCTCGGCAAAACTATGATTTCATAGTTTAGCATTATAAGTACTCTTCCAGTGAATAAAAATTGATGTAATTTATTGTAGAAAGCAGGAAAACTACCAAATACAACACTACAACGTTCGTAAGAAATGATAAGATTGTTTTTTTAAATTATGAGTCGTGTTGAGTTTGAATCTAATTGAATTTAGCAGGTATTTTTTATTATTTGATAATTTGGCTACCCAAAGCTATGCATAATATGTGCATTTTTTGAATGTCAGAGATTCGGCACATAGTCGCCGTACGACCATTGTCAAACCTTGAATAATGTACGTAGCGTACAACACGAATTTGTCACATTATTTGCTAGCCTCCATTTTACCCATTTCTCTTAATTTCTATCCAGAGCCAGGTTTCGGGAAATTCCGACCTCAGGACTGTTTCCTTTGAAGCAGTTTCTGCTTGCGGTGGCGGTGCTGCCTTTCCGTCTTTATCTTTACCACTACTGCCTTTATCGTACGCGCCATTGGAAGATCTATGAGGCTTACGACCTCCTGTAACTTTCAGGTAGCGTGTCATTTAAATAACATCGGTAGATCAAGTAAAGCTTCTTTGAAAAGCAGGAAGCAGTTAAGACATCAGTGAAGCAAAGGAGACAGTGACAGCACAGTTCAAGTTGTCGTGTAAATTGCTGCATAATCGAATCTGCGTATTTCTAATGTTATTCTGACCCAAAGCAATAGTTTGTGCCAAAAAAACATTTAAGAATTGACGATCGTCAGAACAAGCAGCTAATCATTAATAAACAAAAATAATTATTATTTCCGATTTTAGTATTTTGCACAAATCTGTTGATTGAAGCTGGTGGATGAAATTACGAGTATGCTTTGATTATTCTTGTTATTTGGACCCAAAAAATGCCGAGCATTTTCAAAAAGAGAAAGCTCAATTTCTGAAGTCAGTGTGAAACATATATAAAGAATAAAGTACAAGTTGAAAACTTTTGTGTAATTTTTGATAAATATCTACGGTTTCATTCAACGGTAATTATTCGTACCACTTACGAGAAATAGTAAGCAGAGTATGTATGGCACAATGAGAATTGACGGGCAGTGAAGCGATTATTAAAGAAGTACACGAACTTTATAAAAGCGTCAGAAGAAAACATTGCAATATAAAAATGAAAATTTGATCTTAAATTATCGGTTACTCAAAGCTCACATCACTCAGTAAAAAGCTGCCGCAAGTAATCTGGACGAGCAATTTGTGCAGAATATTATGCGCGCAAAATAGTGCTAGTATTTTACAATTGTATACTGCTGCATTTGCATTCAAGCGAGTTAATTCAAATTATTTCTAAATTATTTGAAAATTATGATCCGAATTTGAAAGTTACTAAAATTTTCCGTATAAATGCAAGATAGACAGTGTATACACACCCTGCAATAGAATCGACCCAAATCCATGTCTCTGGAAACTTAGATCGCGTCCTTTGCAGACTTGATGTCTTTCCAGAATCAGGAACTAATGTCTCGAATTCTGAAGGAGCTTCCGAGTCAATAAAGCTATTACCTGCTTGCTCCATCTTATTGAAGTCTATGCTTAATCCACCGTGCCGTGCCAACACAACTATCAAAAAAATTATTGATTTGAAATACAGAGAAATTAAATAGTTCAATTAGGAGCATCTAAGCATTAATGATGAAAACGCATGCCAATCTACGCAAACGCCAGCAGGAGCTATAAAAGCGAAGTTTAAGGCAATCGAGTAATATAATGATACTTCTATCGCTTAATACACAGTTTGATGCCTAACTTTGATTCAAGTCATTACAACTACAAGTAAGCCTATATTTTTTAATGATAGCAGACAGACTAATGACAAACAAAAATTATGGTTCTGGCTAGACATGCATTTGAACGTGTGAAGGAGTTTTGGGGTCTAGACCACACATAAGTGTGGGGTTTGTACTCCCAAGAAGTTGAAATACCCCGCAGATTACTGTAGACACCTAGATTTCTATTTGCAGTAACACTTTTTGGCGATTTACCTCATCCTGACCCCTCGGAATTTTGTGCTGCCAAAGTATGATCTAGACCCTCAGAATGGAATAATGAGAAAAAATTTAGAAAAATGTGGCAAAATAAAGACTAAAATCGATAACAATGATTTTTTCAAAGTGCTTGAAATTGATCATATACTGTAAATTAACAAAGTTTTCTCGCTATTTCAGCATTTACACCAGTATTCATGTCATTTTGGCCCAAAACATTCAATATTTGACCTCTTCTGACCGGCCATGCTGTGCATCTATGTTTGTGGCCCATGATTGTCGTTAATCTGCCGATTTTCTGTTCAGCTATAATTTTCGCACTGTCCTGTCACCCAAGGCGATTTTTAGTGGGATTATATTTTTATTTCTGTACAATTTTATAATTTTTATTGTTTTATTTAAACAAATTTTTGCTTGCTGTGCATTGAATCATGTATTCTGTTTTTACTTATATTAATGTCGAAATGTGACTCGTTCTCAAATTTCTTGCCCTCGAAACCGAGAACTCCATATCAATCATTACATCTATTATAACCCCAAGTTAGGCGGAAGCTTCTTAAAAGTTTTTCGACTAATATGCAAATTTGTTATAAATATCGCCCATTTGACTGTCTGGAAAATTGCATCAAATTTATTTAACTCCTTTAGAAAGAATATAGGATAATTCAGAGCTGCTATGACGCATTTACTCATCATATTAACTTCATTACCCCACGAAAGCTACATAAATGTAATAAGCGTTATTCAAAACAATCCAGAGAATTTTGCCAACAGAGAAATATACGCTAAACGCGAATAATCCTAACCTCAGTTTTTCATCTCAACTGCGATCATTAATTACTAAAGTCCAGCTACAGGTGATCCGACATTAGAGCGCACGACATTAGAGCGCCGACATTAGAGCGCCGACATCAGAGCGCGACATTAGAGACGCAGCGACACTAGAGCGCGCGACATTAGAACGCGCGACATTAGAGCGCGCGATATTAGAGTGCGCGACATTAGAGCGCGCGACATTAGAGCGCAGCCATAATATTTGTTTTTTCACGCAACTTTGCAAAACTTTTATGCTAACGAAGGGGGCAAAGTTGACCACCTACGCATGAACATCTCGGTATCAGGTAAAGATAAAGCATACGGTTTCTTTTGTTTTGTAAAGCGATGAACAGACTTTTGAATTCTTTCTTTACTTTCTGGTTGAGTTGTACACTGGTTGGATTAGTGGATGTACGAAAGTATAAATTTTGACTTTTTACTTACCTTTGGAAAAAGGACAGCAACGTTTGAAGCAGTAGGTTTTGTGTAACGCCATTATGCCATTTTCAAATTATTTTCTTGACACAGATTACGGTATTCATTTTCAGAATTTTTTGCAAATTGTACGCATTTACTTGTAAGTTATGCAAATCAAGCGTGAAATTTATTGTTGCAGTAAACAGTCATAAAACTGCAGTAATTAAGCAAAAGATCAGAATTTGTGTAAACTTATCCTGCATTTCTGTGTCAAGAAAACAAGTGAAAAGGGTATAGTTCCATTAGAAAGTGCATGAAAAGCTACAAAATAATGTCAAAAAATGACACCCTTACTACCGCAGTTTTAGAGCTGTAGGTGTTAGAACACAGATCAGTCTACTCATTGTACAAAATATGTTTAAATTGACGTCAAAATTTTTTAAAATAAGTAACACCTACAACTTAAAAACTAGCATAGCAAGAGGTCGTTTGGAGACACTGTTGTGCAGAGCATTTATCTCACTTACCAGCCGACTTCTTAACCAAACAAGAAATTTAACTGATTTTCGTAATGCATGCTAGTGTATATTTTTGTACACCAATTTTTAGAAACAAAAAGTTACAAATTTTTTCGTGGAAAGGAAACGTTCTTTGTCTGCCTCCATGACGCACCATTGTAACTGCACTTCAATATCGGCGTCTCTAATGTCGCGCGCTCTAATGTCGCGCGCTCTAATGTCGCGCGCTCAATGTCGAGCGCTATGTCGCTGCGCTCTAATGTCGCGCGCTCTAATGTCAGCGCTCAAATGTCGGCGCTCTAATGTCGTGCGCTCTAATGTCTGCGTGCCGAGTTGCATGATATTAGAGTAGCATATCTTTCAAGCGATAATATATACTTTATGTTTCAAAATCCATGGTTCACTTTTGGGTTTTATATTCATATCTGTAGCGTTTCAGCGAATAGATGTAGGAAAATATTAGCATGTAGCTGGGACATGTTATTCTACCTCCAGGAAAGAAAAAGGATATATTTACGTATGGAGTGAAACACGAGCGAGATTAACACAAAGTTGTAATTTTCTAAATTAATTGACGTATTGATGCGCGATATTCAGTTTTCCGATAATTAAGTAGACTCGTACTCAAGTGCAATCCTTTCTTGTAATTATAATAAAAATAGTATTTCATATTTGAAGTATGCAACAGAAATGATGACAGAGCTTCGCAATTTTTTGTATTTTTTAAGAGCAATAAGGACGACGATTTGAGGTATAACTTTTCTCATTTCTTATCAAGCCCTTCTGAATAGCAAAATAGTCGACCAAAATATTTTGCACAAAAATTTAGCAAGGCATCGCATTGCAAGGACAGCGAGATTTATGCTTTATTTCACATTATATGTACGTTTACTAATTTTCCGACATTCGAGTTACTGAATGTTCGCTAATTTCAGGTTTAAAAGCGATCATCAAGTGAGACGCTCAATTACGTCATTTTGATAGCGAACCCCATTCTTTTATATAAATAAGAAAACTTTTAACCAGGGTTTTAACTAACTTGAAAGTGTAACTTAAAGGAAAATGTCGATTGTGCTAAAACGAGATGCTGCCTTGACTGGAAACCAATATCAAATGATTTGACCCAATCGATTGGTGTGATGATTGTATTTCACTAATCAACTTCGAAAGATGCGATTACCCTGTGATAGTATCATTCCAGATCCAAGTTTCTGGAAATTTAGAGCGTACGCGAACTAGCGGCGATTGCGTCCTTTCACCCACAATACATTGAGCCGCCGAAACGTGCCCGTTGAGGAGAGGGAAATAATGAGTATAGTTCATCAATATACGGAGCTACAAGTGTAAGTACGAATTACAAACAATGTATACCTTGGTTTACCAGGCAAGAATTTAGAAGCCTGCTTAGCAAAAAGGTTCTATGAAGCAAAAGCAATATTTCAATCACACAAATATGTAGATCGCCATACGCAAGCGCGACACACACATTGAAAACAGGCAATCGTTTATCTAGATACCTATACCGAAAAAAGTATCATGATAAAGACTCAAACGATGAGATGCAAATCTAAAGACGAATCTGAAATAGTAGGACGAACTTGCTAAGCTGAATTAGGACATGATTACAAGGAGGCCGTATTCATAATGCAGATGGATGCCTACCTATTGGTAGAGGTAGATTATCTAGCCTAACTTTAGGTAAAGTCGTATTCATAAACTCAGGTAGAATTTTTCAGTGGGCAGATATCTACCTCAAGGTAGGCCTGATTCTACCTGCAGATAGACCCTACCTCAAGGTAGGTTTTATGAATACGGCCTTTGATACTCAACTCGACATGCTAGCAGACATTAAGCAATATGATAAGATTTTCTCGAGACCGAGTTTTAATCAGTTTATTTCTTTTTGTTACAATGTCGTAAGAGCAGTATATGCATAAATGTAAAACGAAGTTTGTTGCAGTAAATTTATGATGATATAGGCTGAGAACATAAAATTTTAAATATAAGCTCATACAATGATTTAAATTGAAGTAAGTAATAAGCTTTTCTCAAGGAGCCTGGACATGAATGTCACTTGCGTACTTTCGATTTTACTTCTAAGGGCTGATGATTTATTATCTGTACGACCTATTTAGGATTTTATGTTCATTCTATGAACACAATCACCGAGCCTGATGCCATTCAGGCGACAAATTTTCAGTCACTTACATAAAATACAAGTCAGCCGTATCTAATATTTCCGGACATGAAGCCTTCATGCAGATTCTATGCTTTTGTTTTTCTATAGATCGAATAATTTTTCATTTTTAACGCCAAAAAACCGCAGTGTAATTATTTTTAAATATCCTACAATTTTGTTGGCCTTGCCCCCAATATACTACATCAACTTAGTTTCTTTTATTAAAAACTTAATCGTCTAAAAATGAAATGGTGATCATCCTAAATAAGCAATCATCGTTTAATAAGATACAGAGAATCAGAACATTTGAAGAAAATACTCTAATCCACGTTCTGCGCATAATAGAGAAGAAAATTATTTGACAGCTACATAAAGTACGTCTTCAGCAATTGTTTATCATTTTAGGCAAGGTATGCTGTTTTCGACAAAAGTTCACATTTCTGATTTGCACTACTTTCTATATGTGCTGAAGAGATTATATGGCATCAACATAATTGTATGATTGTGTGACAAAAGATACGAAGGTTCAATAGAATGAACCTATAATTTTCGACTTTATTTAGCCTAAATGACCTTAAAGAAGCAATCGCAAATCCTTATTTTGATTCTCAATTTACAGATGAACTGAAGCATTCGTCAAGAGATTTATATTTTTCGTCTGTTTTAGACCTTGATTTTGTCGTATTGTCCTCTCAAAAAATTTTTCGTTCATCTCTTTTTTCGGAAGCTTGAATCTTTCCATCCTCATGTCCACGTATGATACCAAATGTACTAAATGATATGTACCACGTGGAACTGAAATATAAGTCTCTCAAAAAGTTAGGATATGAGACTTACCACAATAAGATTTCTGAATTGCCAGAGATTTCATGAGATCTTTTATGCATGTGTTCATAAGCTATTCAATTAAAAATTTACTTTCTCAAAAATCACGAAGGTTCCACAATTTTAAATTCTCAGGAATTTCGTAGTTCATTCAATCAATTAATTTTCTCAAATTTTGTAAATCATTAAACTAAATTAAATTTTTAAAACTCTAAAATCACAGAGGTACATTTTAAAAATGAAAAACAAACAATGTGAAGCAGAGACGTATATAAGGCTTCTTTAGTTCCTAAAAATTTATTATAATTTCTCTTATCCAATGCTTACGTAATACGGTTAAAATTCTTCGAGATTACCAATTACTGAAATTCTCATACTAATTATCTGGAATTTCTGATTTATGTTCTCTGACTCATTAAAATCACTCATTCGCAAAATACCTCATAGGCCTCACTCCCTTAACTCCCTGGAAACATTTTCTACAGCTATTGCACTCCTCTCCGAGTCACCTGAAAAATCTTCTTGATAACCAATTTTTATAGTTTTTTATGTCATCAGAGTCTCCTGAAATTCTAGAATAATTTAATTCTTGCCGTATTGAGGACATTATTTTACGAATATTTCGACCAATAAAGTAATTTTTATCCTCAATCTTCCGAGTTGCTGAATTTTCAGGAATCCCTCAAGTCCATAATATGAGACGAAAATTTAATAAAATTAGCAGTACATGAAATACAAACACACAGTACGTAACCATCATCTATATAAATATCTTTTTTATCCTACATTCATTAGCAATATGCAAGATCGGTGTTTCAAGAAATGATGCGTACCAGCAAATTAAATTTCAAACCCACATAAAGTGAGAAATAAAGATATTTTGCAATGAGCGTGAAAAAATTTTCGACTTTAAATAAAAATATGCAATTCGTCCTTTATTTCGATAAAAGGTGAAATCGCATTATTTAACAACGGTCCTGTTTACCGTGTGACTAAATTCGACCAAATCCACGTTTCTGGAAATTTAGAGCGCACAATAATTTTTGCAGCTGGTGGTTGCTGTTTCTCCTGGGCAGTGGACATTATTGGACTTGGACCTGGCATGCCAGGCAAACCAGGAATGCCCCCTGGCATCGCCATACCCAAGCGGGCTTGCATTGGCCAATGTACTGAAACTTTCAAGTGTGAATGCTTGTCCAAATATTACCAGGCAATTCAGTTGAAATATCAAAATTAAACGCTTCGGCGAATACATTTAAAACAATAACGCGAAGAATGCTTGAGGCATAATAAATCTAAGCGTACAAATTACGTGAAGAAGCTGCCAGCTATACTACTGTTTCTCGCTTTGGCTCTTGCAAGCTGTGCGTGCGCAACAAACACTATCGAAGCTTTAAACAATATGCGTCTAATTGACGATAGTAATGGGGGGAAAATGCACAGACATGACCGAGTGGGGGTGCAAGTTCTAAGATGGGTCGAAATTAGGAAAAACAAGTACAGATTTATAGCTTTACAAACTTTTGATTTAATAGACGCAAATTTTTGAACATGCAATGATTTGTGAGGCGCGGAAATTTTTTTGCAATAGAAAACTTTATGCGAGTTAGCTGCGTAAACCAACCAAGATCATGAATGGTGAGGGAATGTATCAATAGGTGACCTAAGGAAACGCCACGGTCAAGTTGCCGTATCTAATGCTGAGGATAATCGTAAACTTGGCGGCCGGATATTAGCATAGCGCAAGCTAGGGTGGTTTACAATATAAATTTCGGCGTTGAAATACGCTAATCTCGATTTTCAATCGCGAGCCTTTTGATGCTCGCCTGAGCGCTGATCTTCGATATTGCAATTAGATTTAGTTGGACTTTACAAGAAGTAGGCTATTAATTAACTAAACTAACATTCATTTAGTCATTTAATGATAAAAAAGACAAGTGACGGATTGCACAAGGTCATCGACCATGTTAGATAACGATCTGATTTCATTACGCAGCCTTGAGACTTACTTGAAATAAAATGCAGCGTATTAGCAGAAACAGCTAGTTTTATTTAAACAAGACATGAAAATCCCAGGCTGATTAACAACTTAATTGTATATATGATGAAGAATTAAAGTCAGGCTTATGATCACTAGAAGCCTGATCGTACATCATAAGAAAAGTCAATATCATTTTTCCTTTATTTGATTCAGCTACAAATTAATTTTCAGATTAGTCATCAGCAGACATGAGCGGAAGGTTTGAACAATGGAGCCCACGTGAGAGTGGAAAAGGCAATTAGGGTCAAAACCGATAAAAAAGCAACTTTATTCGGCGAATTATAAAATGGTATAATTTTTTAGGCGTTCGGTCATCCTCATTTCACAGGCTTAAAGTTTGCATCTCAAAATACGACTTTAGTATCATTGGGAGCATGCTTGGCAGGTCCGGCTTCAAGTTTTGGCTAGTTTTGTTTTCGCTATTCGCATTAACGATAAAATGAGCGCCAAAAGAATTCGTAAACAGGGTATTAGTTGGGTAAGGTGCGATCTTCCGTTGGTACGAGGTCAGACCAGATCCATGTTTCGGGAAATCTTGTTCGAATTCTGACTTGGTTAATTCGTTGATTTCGTTGTACGACAGCTAAGTCCTCATCAACAGGCGAATACATCAGCATTTCATCGTAATCGTATGAAACTGAATACAAAATCCTTCATTTTGGTTCTGTCAACATGCCCGAGCATAGTAATGCAGACAGCTCATATTTGTAAGCCTAATCAATGCTGCTGCGTGAATTTATTCAATAGGAATCAAAAGCAAGCAATCCGCCACGATGCAAGTATTGAAGAGAGCATATTGGTCATGCTCGATAAGTTTACTCAAACAACAAGGAGCAATAAAGAACGATTGCACACTATCCGATAATCTAGTTCACTAGCTATGCATCTTAAATGCTTTTCACCGAAAAAACCAATGCAAACGACAAGCAAACAATACTCACTCGGCATTCATACATGCGTGCACCACACAATGAAGCGCACATGCATGCGCAAATAACACTAGAAAATTCAATAATGATCATTCTTTTTAATATGACGAAATTGACATTCAAATGACGATACGTTCTTTTGTTTTTTTCCAAGAGGTCCCTTTGTACTTGTACAAAGATGTACAGCGATGGTCCTTAAAAGTCTTTATACATTTTGTAAATGCAAATTTCTGGGTACTAAAATATGGTACAGTAGCGCTGTCAGTGCGATAAATCGGGGTTTTTTACCCTTGGTAGTGTATTTTAGCTGAATTCTGGGTGACGAGAAAACCTAATAAAAAATTGTCTCAAAACGGCGCGGAGCTCCTGAAATTTTTTCATTTCTCCTTCCTGAATGCAATTTCTGCTATTATAAAGACGTATAGAACACACAATTACTCATTTCGGGATGAAGCGCCGAAAATTTTCGGGGATTTTATATCTTGTTTACAGTTTTTCCCTTCCCAAAATCTTTTTACACGTACAAAGACGATCCCGAAAAGTCTTTGTACATCGGGGAAAATCTTTGCCGAATACAAAAAACCGTGCTTAAAATTACAAAACCATATAAGATAGTGAATTTATAATGCATTTTGCATCACCAAATATTATTTTCAGGATCACTAAAAGCTCAGCTAACGTTTTTCTAGCAAAATCTAAACTTTTATAAAGCATTGACAATTCAGCTAACGTTTTTCTTGCAAAATCTAAACTTTTATGGAGCACTAACCAGATAACATTTTGAATAAGCCTCAGCATCCCTCTCATCTCGTTAGTAGTCCTGTAAAAATCGGCATTTTTACGTGTACTTATGTGAAATATTTACCTATTGCAGTTCGATTAGTTTAGTTCCAAATAGAGAATAATTTTGCGATGAAAACATTTCGCTTACTAATCGAATCCCTAATTACCGTTTAATTTTATTGAAAGCTGTAATCTCGAGTGTAACTGAATGGTGGTACGCGAAATATCTGTGAAAAGCTGTATGAAATCAAATCCACTAGTGACAAGCAATGAATGATGATGAATCATTCGAATTGAAGCTAAAAGTATAAATGAAGGCGCTGCTTGACCGCAAACGAGTTAAAAATTAATATCACTGCGACTAATAAGTATTGGTGGTTGATATTTCGATTAACCATAGTCGCCTAATAGTATCCATATAGAAAATAGAAAGACGTGGCTGAGGAAATGATTATTCAGGCAGGTGTGGTGAAAAACAAGGATAAAGAGTTAGGGTTAATGCAACAAACGGTTTTCGTTTAACAAATATCATAAAATACAATCTACATTTAATTTAGAATTTTTGTCTACTGGTTGGATGCAAAAGTCTAAAGTTCAAAATCCTTCAAATTTGCAGGTCTAAATTTTCAATAGCTAATCAAAGAAATTCGGATACTCTTAACATTAATTTTTCGATAGTCGCTGATGATGCAAAACCACAGTTTGTCTAAACATTACTGAACAGCCCCATATTATAGTAGCCACTTAGATAAGTTACCCGATTCTCGTGTCCGCCCACATCCAAGTTTCAGGAAATTTACTGCGCACAACAAGCGTTTGCTTCGGTTTAGGCAGCGCTGCAGCCATCAGCCGCCGTGGCGCTGCGGCCATCAGCCGCCGAGGTGCGCTGGCGCCTCCACCCATTCGAAGAAAGGGCCTCTTCCGCCAATTAATCATTGGATCTGTTATCATTAGGAACTTGGAAAAATAATTCAGAGAATCTGGGCATTAAAGTTAAGCAATGCAATTCAGTTGACTGATTTTCTATATTTTTATGAATCAGATAAAACGCAGCGATTTCCGGAAATACGAAACGATCTAGAAATAAGATGAAACTGACGCACTAAATTATGTGATTTGGCTTGCTAGAAATGAATAAGACATGCTCGCATGCAAAATACAGACCGAATGATGCAAAGACAGGCGTAGAACTGATTTGTGAAACAAGGCATATGCAGCGGCAGAATATGTTACCCATGTAACGTTTGATACAAGTCAGGCAAGTTCTAGAACAAGAACATAAAAAATTGAATTTTTTCAACTTAAATGATTCTGTCTATAATGCAAGCATATGTAATTGCATCAAAAGATCCTGTCCCTATATGATATCATGCACAACCGACAGAAAAACATGCACTCACTAAAAAAACGTATCTAAGAGTAAGCACGTAGGATTTCACAATTCGGCTGATTTCCAACGGATAATGCAAGTGAAATTACCATTTAAAGGTTTAAACCCATTTGCTCAAGCACTTTATGAATATTATCAGTTTATTAAAAATTTGTCTTGATTTCAATGTCAGACACATACTAAGCTGAAATGGTTGGTATTCAGTCATTGCAGTTGACCGGATCGCTTTAGTTATTTCATTTTTTGGGAGATCATACGATATTCGTGGCAATTTTCTAGAAATTGCAGCCAATTCAATATAACAACAATAAAAATCTAATACTATTCTTATTCATACGATCAGTCTCGATGAAAACCGCAAAAAGCGAACAGCAAAAAGGATTAGATTTTTGTCTTGAAATTTCGAAATACATAGTCGGAAGGAAATACATAAAAATCTGCTATTCATCGGTGTCTAATTTGATTGAAATCTTTTCTATTGCAGCGCTTTCTTCATAACAACTCATTTCAGGAAGTGTATCGTCAGCAAGCAACGTGTCTAAAAACGAGACTTGATCATTCGTTTATTTGAAATTCAAAAATTTCGTGTAAAAAAGCTACGTTCGCGTTAGTTCATTATCACTTAAGAGCGAAAATTCGACGCAATGCGTCGGAAAATTTGTAGAATATTGAAATATTGTAAACATTGAAATATGGCTCTATTCGTTGTATTTGTAGAAATAGAGCATGTCGCAAAAAATAAAGAAACTTGAAAATTTGTACGAATTTTGTTGAAGTACTGCTAGAATTGCTAAGTTTTACATTTTAAATCGTTGCAGAAGTCTATGAGTATTTTCACACATTTCACCATCATATAGCGCCTAAATAAATGAATACATTCAAAAGATTGTGAAAAACGATAGCCACAAATCAATAAAAAGCACGCATCCCTTATTCATCTCACCTTCAACCCGGATGAATCCGTTCATAATTTTAATTTATTTAATTTAATTTCAGTTTTGTTTTTATTTTTTCCATAATTAGGAAGAGAGATTCGTCACACTCGTGACATTGATCTGGTGAATTCGTACATATAATGCACATGTGTATGTATGTGTTTGAACAATATCTCACAAAACAGTGATAACAAGTTTTGCTCATTCTCCAATCTCATTAGCCTTCAATCTGGCTGAAGAATGGAGATGATTGAAGGATAAGGAGGGACTAAGAAACGGACGGTCCGAGAATCTGGACGGCCGAAGAAACCGGATTTTCTTTAATCCTTTTTTCACTAATATTTTATTTATAATTACAAAATCATTAATAAAACTAAATATAATCAGCAATAGGTGAACCAACAATTTTGATGGATTTTAACCTTATAAGAAAAATGTTGCTAGAATAAATTGTCTGCTCAGCAAAAGTGCCTTTCGTCGGGTAGCCATTTTAATGTTGTGAAAAACAATTACCATAATTTAAAATTTTAAAAAATTTAAAGTTTTTGGTTAAATACTGAAGCTTTCATTCTCATTAAGTAACAATCTAAATCAAATGTTTCATCTCGCCGGATAATATTTATTACCTTGCCTACCTTTTCGTGTGGTTTTCCAAATATTACTACGTCAAAAATGGTATTTATTCAACCATTCATGTTTTTAAAAGATGATCGATATTCTTTGAATACTGTTCCCACTCCAATTTTCAGTTATCTTGCAAACAATCCGCTTTTCCTCAACCTGATGCAACGGAAATCACAGATTCACACGTAATTTTAGTTACTGCTGTTAAGGTTTGCTTACGAAGTTGAGGAAACGTAAACTCTTTTGTTTATCTACATTTTTCATCCACTTAACTAAAGCACTGGTTCACTGACATTAAGGCAAAATTATTGGATGAAGCTTAAATATCTCTCTCAATTTCAATCACTGTAGTATGAAATTTATTATTGTATGGACAAAACATTAAAATATCATGTCATGTCTCAATATTTTAGATCATAATTCTTAATAATTCTTATCTTATATGAAATAATCTATGGCCTATGCATATAGTGATCGTGCAAAAATTACAGTGATGCACGAATGGACGAAAACTCTTCATGGTTCAGCAATAACTTAGAACCGAAATAAAACATAAGCCACCATGGAATGAATTGGCATACAGTTTTTTAAGGTTTCCTACACTGCAATTTTCGCTGGATCGACAACTGCATAGATCACAGATTATTACTTATAAAATAAAATCTATCAAGCATTGTGATCTATAAAATTAGATAATAAAATTTTAATGGTTTTTTTCCATAAGCCAGTAAATTTTAGTACAACGGTGATTGTAATTTAGTGATTTAGAAAAACGAAATCCATGATAGACAAGTGGCCCGCCCTGTATATTTAGGCATGATCTTTTAAGTGACGTACTGGATCAGTCGGTCATCCCAAATCCATGTTTCAGGAAAACTAGATCGTATACTAATAACATTTGTCTTCGAGACTGATTCTGGCGCTTCAGTGGCGCTAACTTCAGTTGCAAATGGAAGAACAAACGCAGTAGTAGGGAAAAATCCTTCTCCTCTATCACCGCCTCTGAGTGCTTCGAAGGGCACAGGCAAATTAACTGAAAATTATGTAGAAAGAATCCGAATATATAGAGATCAAGAAAGGCAAGCATGCATTAATAAATCAAGCAGGAAACGCTAATTCAAATGAAAATGCATGACAGCGGGCGTATCACCTCAAAGTTAAATGACAGGCGTGAGTATAAGGAGCGGAAGTAAGCAAGTAAGGTGCCAAAACACCAATGGATTATTTTCAGAAAGTAAATCATTAAGACAACGTGTTATTATGAAAGTAGTATTAATATAACTTGTACAACAAATCATAGGACAAAACGGAAAAATTTGAAAGCAGGGTAGACCATACTCGTACATTAAATGTGGTTTAATGGATAATTTTAAGTTGTTGACTACTTTTTTATCTTGACTGTGAGCTTATGCGCGCTTTGCTGCTCAGTTAGCAATTTTCATAAATAAAACTCGCGAAAGTTTTACTTGTGGAATTCTACAATTGAATCCTTTATTACTTTTCTATTCTATTTTGATGCCCTCTATTTGTGAAAAACAGGAAAATGAGAGAAAATTCAAGTTGACGAGTCAATAAAATTGATAGTCATTCTTTGCCTGTTATCTTTCTTGTCTTTCGTCTGCGAATGCGAATTATTTTTTATTTGACTCACGCTCGATTGTTCTGATGTCAGGCACCAGCAGGAAATAGAGGAGCTAATTTTTTTAATTTGGTCCAAAAAAAGATCTGGGAATATTCTTTTCATTTGCTTGACCGCTTAGAGACTTTCTCTTTGCTCTAGTAGTAGGCACAAAATACGAGAAAATTAGAAGATAACATCCGATAAAGTGCACAACCTGTTAGAAGACTCAAAATGGCGAAATCAGTCAAGAATATCATAAGATCACACAGAACAGAACCAATCGAATCATGGAGCTGAGATATACTGAAAAAATTCTTATGCGCAGAGATCTGAGAGAAACGTACAGCGGCCATTTGTATTGCTTGAACAATACAAAGTGTACGATATCACAAACAGGTGGATCTAGTGAGAAAGGAGAGAGTCTCTCCGCAATAGCCCAACATTTAGCGAGATGAGAAATGGGTATGCCTTTTTGAATGATTTTATTTAGGTCATCGTTTATCGTAATACCTTAAAACTTTCTTTAAAAGTCGCATTTTTGCGTCATGAAGAGCTTTTGTAAGCAACACAGCTTTTTATAGCTTTAAGATTTCTGGAGCAAAAACAACAATTTCAGCACGTTTAATCAAGTTTTTTAGCAGAAATTCTGGAAATTTTGGGCATTCCGCCCAAAACGCTATAATGGACTTGTTTGTATTGTTGTTTTCAATTGCACAAAAACTGAAAATGAGTATAATTAAAGTCCCTAACCGCTTTTCTGAGTATATTTCACAAATTTTCTAACACTTCGCTACAGATTTTGAATAGCTTTTAAAAATTTAGATTTTTATATTTCACAAATTTTTCAACACTTCGCTACAGATTTTGAATAGCTCAAGAAATTTAGTCAAGATAGGCGTTTGGGAGAAAAGGAGGGTTCTTCGCCCTCAGAGGAAAATCCTGTTTTAGCCACTGATCGAAAGCGATCTAAATTTACCGATGTTTATAAATAATGATGTAGTTTTCATGCCTTCAATGATTTTTAGTGCTCTACGCAACCGGATGATTAAAAAATTTTGGAAATACATAATTGAAATATGAATCGAAAATGTAGTTCTTAAATTATAAAATGAATTTTAAAAGGAAATAACACTAATTGAAATTTACTACGTATACTGCATAAAACTTTCGCGAGCTTTTTGACAATATACAAATGATTCTGGTACAAAAACACTGATAGCATAAAAGATAAAAAATTCTTACTGTACGGACGATACTCTAAAAGCAGTAAGATTCGTTTAAGATGAAAAATTATAATTTTGAAATAGAACATTAATAGCTGCATAACGGATAGTCTAATGACGATAAAAAATTTGATTGCTTAAACAATGAAACTCCCGAAGAATTATGGATAAAAAACTACGGTCAGAGAGAAATTGGTCTTCGAATTTTCACGATGAAGAACAGAGGCATACTAGCGTGATGATGATTTATATACATACACGAATTGTCAATTTACTTTGAAACACTATCGGCCCATATCCAACTTTCGGGAAAGTTTGAACGAATGCTAACAACAACTTGTTGCTGCTGAGGTGCTTCTCCCGATTTTTCCATTATTCCTCTACCGGAAGCAGCGCCACGAGAAGCCGCAGGAGCCGCGGCTACTTGATTCATATCGGCTACTTCTGCTTCTTCCACTATATTTACGAAAACGCTCGAAAAGCAGAGACAGCAAAGTGGAAAATTAACTTTTCCTGATATACAGATGATGAACATACTAGTCGCCATTAGCGTTAGTGGTCAATTGGTGAGCGCAAATAGCAGTGAGTGATATGAATGCATGATACGAAAATGTTGCGCGATTATGCAATACTTGCGGATGTAAAGCTATAAGTAAATGAGAGTCCTGGGCCCGGTTTCAATAAAATTAAGCGTGGCTTAAAATATGAGCCAGGATTAAGCCTGACTCGCTAAGCGTGGCTCAAGCCGGTCCCAATAAAACTTGTGGCCTAAAATAGGCTTAAGCCAGGCTTAAGTCTGGATCGGTAATAGCGACTTTAGTCGGTTTCAATAAAAATGTTTACGTCACATTTACCGCTCCAGGCTTAAGCCTGGCTTGATTATGCACGTCACATAGGCTGTTAGGTAAATAGTCGAGAGCGTGTCAGGTCACAATTTGATATGCAATGCACGTCGCAACTTATTGATAGATTTGTACACAAATTTTTGAAAAAGATAAGCCTAAACTTTTTATTGGGACCGGTTTAACCAAGCCAGGCTTAAGTCTGACTTAAACCTACGAAGTCAGAGTTGATCCTGGGTTGTGATTTAAGCCAGGCTTGAACCATACTTTATTGAAACCGACAAGCCAGGCTTAAGCCACACTTAACGTTAAGCCAGGCTTAAACCTGCATATTAAACCGGGCTTAGGAACATTATAAAATGAAGCACTGAACGACGCGCTCGTTTGGAACTAACAGAGACACTTAAGTTCATGAAAATCTTATCCTTCAGAATTTATTATTTTAATACGTTGTATCCCTATCTTGAAATATCACAATGAGAATTCTTGATCCAAAGTATTGGCTCTATCGTCCTACTAGGGCCGCTTTGTCCTGTCGCTATATCAAAAATAATAAACGCCACCAGCGAAGTTAATGTATCCACCACCACGTAAACAAGCTACTGTTCCGCTTTTCACATAACAAATTTGAACGTAACGTTTATGCAATTCATGCGAATGTCCTAATTGACGATTGCAACAGAAAATGCTGTTTTAGCCATAGTACAAGCTGTAACCCTTCAAATTATCTTTGAGTGCTACTCAACAAATAAAAAAATCTGCTAAAAATGAAAATGTATGTAAAATTGATAAGTGAGCATCAAGCAAATTCGTGTAGATTAATTTTTTGTATTGAATTTAGATGACCCATTTAACAATAGTAAACCACGACTTTTACAAGATCATTAAATGCAAAGGTGAAGGAAGCATGCGGCTATAAAATTCAACTGAAAACAAGATTTTATGTAAAGCCCGGTGGGCAGTCTTGTACTGTAGAATGATCTAACTTAGCGCATTGGATTTGAAGGTTAGCTCGTGAACTTATTTGAGAGAGTACGCATAATCAGATGGCAAAATCATGCATCTTATAGAATCGTTGAGAATTGATAATACAGCGAAATAAGGCTAATATGACAGTAGGAGTGATGTGATAGCGATAGCACTGTAGGGCTCTTTCGCGCTTATATGATTTCTCGAACGAGCATTGATAACTCCTGGCACGTACGCACAGAGCGTACGTGTCCGTTTTGGGCTTTAAAAAGCTAGGTACGTGTCAAAATGGCTTCTTTTGATGTTTCTCATTACCTTTATTATTTTTAAAAACGCACTTGAAAATGTTCTAAAAAGTTTATAGAAATGGAATTATATACATATATATGATATATATATATGATCATAGAAATTAGGCGATTTGGCGTGAAACACTTTAAATTTACATTTAGTAGTCAATAAAAAATTAAGAATAACGTAGCATTCGTTTTTATATGAAAATGAGAAATATGCAACGGTCAGGGGCATCTAGCGAGGGTCAGTCAGTACTTAGCAAACATTATGTGAATCGGATCCATGAACAGGTATGTCTAGGTCAAATAGAGATGTCGTGTTTTCAAGCCGCTGATTTAACTGAAAAGAAATTCAAGCGAGCGATATTAAGTAAGAATTAATTACGAAAAATAAGTAAAAAGGAAGAAACTAACTTTGCATCAGGATAATTATTTTTTCAGTGATAAGTGACCTGCCTCTGCGATTTATTTTTTGAATGTAAGTGGTTCGTGAAACTGGGTTATCCAAAAGTAAAAAAAGAAGGAACAAGGAAGCCGAAGAGCTGCATAAAGAAACGAAGAATGACAAAGGTGCCAGTAACCTTTATTAATCAATTTTTAAATTAATTCATTAGAATCAATTCAATTAAAATTATTGTTAAAATTAATTTCATATGATTCGGAGGTTTTTCAACAATTAGGTTAAGAGCTACCGAAACAGTATTCGGTTGGTTCACTTTATTTTTACTCTAAATTGAGTAGACGCAATTACTGAGATTGATGCTTTCAATAAACCTCCTCGCATTCTTGAAGGAGAGACTCATTTGAATTAGATAACAAAAGTTAATTTCAACCAAATTTCAATATTCCAACAACATAGCTAGGATTTTAATTTAGCCATAAAATTTTTTACTTGCATCGAATGCTGCTTCAAGAAATAAATAATGCAAATATTTTCCGTAGCTTTTGTTTTCTAGTACCAATAGCTTTCTAATAAATAAGTTTAACATGTTGATACGCGCTAATGATTTTATGATGCTTTTTAACTTTGTAGTGCTATCGGCCCATATCCAGACTTCAGGAAAATTCGAACGAACTTTAACGGCAGACAGCTCTTCCTTAGAATCTTCATCTATTTTCTCGCCCATTTTACTACCCGGTTTAGCTTCCAAGGAAGCAAAAATTGCAGCTACCGGGCCACCGTTAACTTCTCTCTCCACTGAAATTTTCAGTAGGTACTTTCAAAAAGCAAAAAACAATGGTAAACACGATATATTTAATGCTCGAAGTGATATTAGTCCACGTTCTTGTTATCGATAGTTAGCAGTGATTTATTAAGTTTGATACCTAGAACCAGTCCCTCGAAAGTAAAAAGCAGAATCAAAGCCAAAACGGATAATACCGATTTCTTTTGCGAAATTGTATAAAAGTAAACCATTTGTTAACGCAGTTGGCATATTCTGAATTAATACAGCCTTTTTGACTATTTTTGCCAATAAAGCCAGAAATTTACAGCTATGGATAATACACAGCCACCATTCAGGTAAAGCTTAGGTTGTTACAAAACACTAGAAGAAAGTAGCGGATTATTAAAGAATTAGAAACAGACTCAGAAGAAAAATCGGCACGAAAGCAATAACAGCTCTGAAACTTACACATACACTCACTCAGGCAAAGTGCATATTAATACAATACATGTTTTCTCTATGGCAAAAATAACTTGTGAGTTCCTCTGACAATAAGAGAATATACTCTGCATAAACGTAAATGAATTATTAGTTTCAGAATAGAAGTCGATTGATGAGACGCAAAATAAAATTAAAGTCGTCATGAAATCCTTCAAGAATCTATGATATGGGTATGCAAATATGCAATCACGAAACTATTTTAAAAGCCAAACTCTTAATTCGCTAGATATCATTCTTATTATATGCAGATTATTCGTTGTATTATAATAATCAATAACACGTAATTGATTCCGAGCAACAATGATCAGTGTCAGTCAGGAAATGTGGGTAAGCGTCAGTGTATTAGATGTACGAGTAAAGCTGTCTGCGTTTCTAATGTTTTCTTGTCTTGCTGAATTTTAACCGCAATGCGAAGCACTTAAACATATTTAATCAGAAGAACATTTTAAAAAATAAAAGGTTATCACAAACTAAAAAAGAAAAATGAGCCTGAATCAAACAGCAAATGATCGCAAACATTAGAAATCCTTTCTCTTTTGTGACTGACGAAAGACTCGGCTCAATCCTTCAGAATTGTCAGAGTGCTAATAAAATTTTCTATTATTTAGCATTTTCCGATTTTTCATCAATTAGAAATATCTGGTAGTAGTAGAGATAGTTGGACCGACGTTTATGATTCGCAAGCATACGCGGAAGAAGGATTTAAGGTGCAAGGTTTTTTTACGCGCCGAAAGTGACGTAGTGGAAACTTGCGAAACATCTCACCCGCAGCTTTCATCGGCCCATATCCACGATTCAGGAAACTGAGAACGCACCCTTGCCGGAAGCTGAGCTTGCGATGCGGGCGCTGGCGCTGGCGCTCCCATAGGCGGGGGCGGCGGCGGCGGTGGTGGTGGTCCAGCGGCACCTGCTGCCATGCCACCACCCATAGCGCCACCTATAGCTGGCATAGGCATCACTGAATTTCATGTGCGGTAAGAAATTTTATTTTAGCTTTTTTCACTTTCAGCCTTCCTGCTATAATTTACTTCGTACGAGTATATACCACTAGAAAAGGTACAACTTCGAGAAATACGCAGTCAATTTAAATCTACAAAACTAAATATGCCTTCGATTATACTCATTCGGTACATCCAGAGAATTTAAAAGGATTTTTTAGCATAAATTCTAAAAAATTTTGCGCTTCGCGTTAAATGCTCTAAAACACTTTGCTCCAAATGCACAAATCATTTCGACTAAAATAGACAATATGAAACGACGAAAAAACGCTATTCTGCATTTAAATAGCGTTTTTTCGACCTTGTTTTGACTGTTTTGGAAAAGTTGGAGTACCGCCCCTCCCTTGTGAAATCTAGATCCGCCATTGGTTGGAGTAAGCAAGTCAAAACGTCAAAGATACAGCAAAAAAGAACAACAAGTAGTAATTTAGGAGATATTGCTGCTTTAGTAATATGATCCAATCACCACACTCATGCGCCGAACAACCGCAGCCCTATTACATCAATATTAAGGATGTAAGGAGGAAAGCGATGAGAAAGTAAACCATATTATGTTTTCTACGTGGCCTTTAGTAAGCTGTGGAGCGATATGAATCAAAATGACCTTGCTAGACTGAAAATTCAATACATTACGAAGCTAGAGTGTACGAAAATTTATCAATGAAGTTCAATCACACAAGATGAAGACCAGAGTAATCTTTTCACCAACTAAGGTACCCCATGACAGCGAATTTTGATAGACTTGCTCCAAGATTAATTACAGTTTTCGCATTCATAAGCGGAGTTATCTCTGATTCTGACATACGTTTTCCTTAACCCGAACTGATCTTAGCAAGTATCTGTCTTTGACTTCAGAAAATTTGAACTAGGTAACATTAAGCGGTGACAGCAATTTAAGTAACTGCTTAGCGATGAGCCGTAGGTTTCCCGATTCATAACATACGATTTCATAATTTTAGCTGATATTCTTCTGTTTATACGGATCACGTTAAAATATTACATCCCTGCTTATAGCAAATGCAATATGTGCATCCTTATTTTTTAAAGTAAAAATGATGAAGTCTTGTTGACTCTCATTTTGTTGTTTCGGAAGAAAAATGGCCATCGTGAAGCAAAAGCGTATAAAATAGGATCCTGATGAAAAGTTGATTTTGTGACCCCAGAATTTTTGTCTAGTCTGAAGCATAGTGAGACAACGAATCGCTATTATCAATGTAGCTTTACGAATCATGTGACTTAAATACGTACTTACACGTACATATTTTACCGATGACCAAATCCATAAATTCAATTTTTCTTATTCTTATCTTTTGACAAATCTTATTTTTAATTATTTGTTCGAAAGACAAAAAATAATTATATATGCATGTATGTAGATAAACGGAAAATTGATTCACACACAGTCTCCGTATTGAAGTAAGCCGCAAAAATCAGCACGATTTTAAATAGCGCGGCTCATATGTTGAACGTAATGCATATTTTTGACCACGATTTGTTTGAATTGTTAATGCGGCTAATATTTAACGTAATGCATATTTTTGACCATTTTCTCGCACACTTTGACTATTCTCCATTGAGCAGAATCAAGTTTAAAAATGAACTTTCTTTACGAAAGCAATCGCTTTTATTGTCTCTAAATGTGTAATGAACTGCATGCTTAGCTGTTATTTGACGGAAAACTTCATCATCAAGCACGCTTCACAAATTTTCAAGCCCTCACCATGTCTTTTAGAGTAATGCATGTAGCATGCCGACCACCAGACGTTGAGTATCATTAACTAACTTAATTCCAAGCGAATTTCCTAAACTTGAACCCTTGCAGCAAGGCCACAAAGTTACAGAATGAGGCAAAAAGGAGTGTGCAAAGCAAAGCAAAGCAAAGCCTTCACTGTTAACAAAGCCTGAAGCATGCATGCACAATGCAATACGCGTATGCAACAATTCAATACGTCATAAAGTCATCAATAATACAAGTTTTGCAGCGATTATCACGTTTTCATTTAAAAGCATTGAGATTTTACTTGATATTTATCATCGAATCCAGATTGATTTTATAAAATTTATACACTTGATGAGACATCGGCAAAAAGCTATTTGACGGGAAATCATCGTTAAAATTTCGCAAATCGAGAAAGGTCGTCATTAATAAAGGTTGTATAGCCAAAAAGTTCAAAACTTAATAAAATCGCAAGACATAAATTGCTGTGTATCTTTTGATCAGATGGAAACATCATAATTGCTCATTCACTGCAAACTTCGTTAAATGTTTAGCAAGCACAAAACTGCCCCAATGTTCTCGTCATAAATTTTTGACTACTTTCCAAAGCCAAAACTAAAACTGATACTTGTGCGTGAGGTGATAACTACAAGCTTTTCTTGCCCAGATCACTCTATAAGTTACCAATAACCTTCACAACGCCAAGGCAATGAATCAGAATTTTGGGATCATTTCAGTTTAAAATTGCTATAATACCAGGTCATAAAATTTTAATAAAAAAAATAAATAAAAATTTTAAAAATAAAAATAAAAATAAAAATAAAAATCATAAAATTTCATAAAATCATAAAAATCTTACAAATTCGAAGCGACATATCTGACAAGTGCGAATGCTCAGAGAAAATCCGGGTGCCGAAAATCATCACTGAAATTTTTATAATTCAATAATTCAAATTGTAGACATGGAAGGGGCTTTTCTTGCACACAATCTCATGTTAAAGTTCTCAACTACTAGTATGCCCAACAGTGATAAACTTTATAAGAAACAAAGTGTCCTAGTACTTTTCTTCAGCAGTTTTCTTTATTAGTACTTTTTTTCTGGCGAACTTATTGTCATTGTCATTCTTTAAAAGCGATTTTTCGGCTTCTCTTCTCCGCATACCCGAGAAACTTTAGTAAGTTTGCTGACTCAGGCAAAATAATAGAGGATAAACTGAAGAATTGCTAATTTTACACTCACTCGGCGGCATCGGTTCGCGGTAAAGAAGACAGTCAGTCATGACCAGAACTCCCGAATTCTATAAGATAAAGATATTTGAAAATTTTGGCAGTCGTAACTTCTACAAGCACAACTTTATACTTCAATTAATAATAATGGTTCGTATAACTTAGACCACAGTGATGAGCAGACTTTTATGTTAATTTTTCCTTCTTGAAAGAAATGCAATAGTAATAGGAGGAGAACAGAAAAAATTGAAAACATCATATATACACAGCAAGAATTCTGGTGGGTAGCCCAGAAATTTTTTGTAAAGTGCCTTATGGTCATTCAATTAAAAGAAAACATGCTGGATCCCCTTCCAACAATCCAAAAGACACTTTAAAATCAGTAGACCCCAGAATTAAATTTTTGACGATTTTTTTGCAATTTAGCCTCAACGATTTCCCCACCATAGGCGTAGCCAGGGGGGGCCATTGGGGGCACATGCCCCCCCCCCCGAAATTTTTTCAGAAATATTGTCGATTTTTCTGTTGCGATAATGCGTGTCCAGAAAACTGAGTTAAAAAAGGCAAAAACGTCCAGATTTTCCGGCGCCGAGTCATTATTATTTATTGTTATATAGATCTAATGAATTACAAAGCTTGAATCAGCTAAAATAATCCAGCACTTTACATCACTTTAGTAATTTAATGCACTATTTGCTCGTTGAATGAAACTGCGCATGTTTGTTGAGCAAAAATGATTGTGTACCAGTTTGTCTATTCTCTTCTTTGTTTGTCTTTTGTGTACCAGTTTGTCTATTCTTTGCTTTGTTTGTCTTTCTTTACAAGGACACATAATCCTATTTTAAATGAAAGAAATGGCCAAATTTTCTTATGTTCTGCGCATTTCCTGTTATCTGAAGTGCATCTTGTAAATAAGAAGGCCACAAATGGGCCTGAAAACGGTAAGAATAAAATTTTCATTGAAGCATTTTCCTACATCTTATTGGCAGCGATCCGTTGCTGCGCTATGTAATTAGCAGAGGTCAAAAAACGCATTTCGGCTCAGAAGTTTTGTGCAATGTAGAAGTTAATCAATTTTAAGCGTTTTTGGGCTTGCTTGATTCAGAACCGAGATTTGGCTGATTTTGCGAAAATTTTAACGTTACTATTTAACATTAAAATGCTCTTTTTACAAAATTTTCCGGGACTCAGCCCTGGATCTCGCTGGAAACGCTTGAGCGCGCCATCCCAAACCCCCGCAACCGTAAAATCTCGTTGTACATGTGCAACGAGATTTTAGGGAGAACAAGCCAGGTAAAAGAGTTGGGATTTCTAAAAATTTTCGCTGTTTCGCGCCGGCATTAATTTGTCTTTTTTGTATGATTTAAGCGATATAAATTGAGTTTAATGTGCAAAAACGTCAGAATTTCCCGGCGCAGGGCCGCCAGTTACTGTTCTTTCCTTTATTAAAGCTCCAGCATTGCGCTTAAAAGCCTGAATCACTCAAAATATCTTCAGACAAAGTTAGTAATTCGCAGTTTTCTTATTAGGAGCTTGAACTGTCAAAATTGTTTTGTACAAATTTGATAATTTTCTGCTCTGTCAGACTATTAGTATTCACCGAGCTACAAAATGTTAAGCGCGGTAAAAAATGACTAATTTTCTCAGCACTTTGCGCCACTTATAATTTCCGAAATGTTTGTCAATAGAAAGGCCGTAAATTCTACATGAAAACGGTAGAAATTTCAAAAATTTTCGGCACTTAGTGCCCCTTTACACTTTTTGTATTTTTGATCGTCAGAAACCCATAAATTAGCTAGGCTACATCAGTGTTTTTATATTTGGCAAAGATTTTTCCCGATGAACAAAGACTTTTCAAGACCGTCTTTGTACAGGTACAAAGATTTTTGGGAAGACAAACATTGCAAAAAAGGTCTAAAATTCGTAAAATTTTTGGCGCTTCGCGCCGAAATGAGTAATTGTGTGTTCTATATCTTTATACTGGCAGAAATTGCATTTCAAAAGGAAAAATGTCAAATTTTTCGGCGCTTCGCGCCGTTTTAAGACGATTATTAGTGATTTTTGCCCTCTAGAGACCCAGAAATTAGCTAAAATACACTACCAAAAGTCGAACAACTGTTTTCACCACACTAAAATTGCTACCGTACCATATTATAGTACTCAAAAATTTGTGTCTTCAAAATGTACAAATACTTTTGGGGACCATCTTTGTACATGTACAAACGGACCTTGTACAAAAAAACACTGGGCTACACTACTAAAGGAAAAACCCAGTTTTACTATGCATAACGTTACTGGCATTCAATGCAAAAATAGTCTAAAAAAATTTTTGTTTATGCCCCCCCGAACCAAAATCCTGGCTACGCCTCTGTCCCCCAGAATTCGATTACTGCCCATTTACGGTCAGAAGCGTTATTTTTTCATGTTTCTGACAATGATATTTCTTCCTAGAAGATGAAAACATAAAAAAATTCGGAACAATTTTAAAACAATTCGAGTAGATTGAACAGAACACATACACTCAAAAAATGATTATATGGCACCGAAAGTTTGACATTTCTGAGAAAAAGATCGCTAAAAACACTTTAAAACAGCACATTTTCAACGATTTTTTGAAGACAAAATTTGTGGCATTTTTCTTATTAACATGTGAGTAAATCTGTCGACGTGACTGAAATGGTCTTAAATAGGATTATTTGCTTAACGAACTTTTAATAGTCGCAAAATATCACAAATCTTATTTTACACCTAATTTTTAATTCTCGCGCAGAAACTCCGCTTCCATTATTTGCTCTCTGGTTTTTTAGAATGTATACATCACTTTTTATTTTTTATATGCTTTCGATGTCATCATTAACTACTTTATTCAGTGTTTTGCCATCTGGCATTCTATCGATTCTTAGTAAATCATACAAAATTAAACATTTTTTGAGCAAAATTTTTCGTTCTTTGTACTAGAGCACTTATTATTTTGATAATGGATAAAGTTTGTTCGTGCAAGCTAACTTAACTTTCCTTTGAAAATATGCAAATTAGGGTCGTGTAAAGCAAAAAGCTTCGTCTACAAGTAAAAGTGAATTCCATTTGCATCGGGCTTACGACCATACTATAAAAAATATTTTTACCTCGAAAATTGTAGCTGCGTCCTTCCCACTGATACCAAACCAGCCGCATCTGAAGCATATGGATCTTTTAGAGCGACCACGCCAAGGCCAAAATCCACCCGATCCCGCTGTATCATACTGAGCGATTTCGCTTTCAATCTGAAGATTAGGAAAGTTGCAGGGTTGGGCTTATTTTTTTTAAATCAGAAAAATAAAATAAAAAACTCAATGTAAACCGATCCAACTCGGTTTTTCAAAAAAATTCTTCACTTAGAGGTCAATATTATCAAGTACTTTTATATTTCGTTATTCACTATAATTTAAGCTATCCTTTACGAGAAAGTGTAAGCGATTTTGAGAAATTTCTTAAATTTGAGAGCAATGCTCTCCACACAATGCTTGCATTGCAGATTTCCAACTCTGGCTTACCATGCTTTGGCTGATGTCGTTGCCACTTTTCAATAAAAGGACACTCTGATCAACGGATAAAAGGCCAACGTAAGATTTGGGAGAAGCTTTTATAGTAAAAGTAACATTATTGCCAGGTTCGGCTCTCTTCGGGTCCACCGAAATTGAGACCTGAAATTTCAAAGTAAAATCGATACAATTACTTTGAAAAACAATTAAACCGAGCTTAATTTAATTGGAATAAATCATCCGAAGAATTCTGCATACATTAACTGACTATCAAACAGAGTGGTTATCATTTTAATCGCATGCTCAGAATAGAATAGGTACGAGTATATCGTTAACATCGACACGAAACGCCTAAAAGTTTTAGGGTATCATTAGACATCAGGGCATCACAAGACTAGTTTCATGTACGTAGGATTAAAGATTTTAAATTTTCTTTTGCAATTTTTTGTTTCACGATTCTTGCTTCAGCTTGTTGATTCACTTCTATCGGATTCCCGGTGTTTTTCAATGACAAAAACATCAAAAAATATAGAACTCTGAGGCTGATTAATTTGCTATTATAGTTGTGAAAAATGATGTTTTCAAACTGTATCAGAATGCATACATTATTTTTCAGCAGCCCAGAAACTTTAATATCCATTGAACCGACGATGATTTCTTTATTATCCGGCTTCACGGCATAAACTATGAGACGCGATTTTGGCGCCATTTCGGCAGTGGTCGGAATGCTGAGTTCAGCTTTATGGTTAGACACAGGCAAATTTTTAATGAATACCATGTAGCCTCGGGTCATAACCTGAAATTTGTACATACATATAAGCGCGATATTTAGTAATCAAAAGAATTCAAGCAGTGAGTATAATAAGAAAAAATAGGCCCCAGTAATCTTCATTGCTGAAATTATAATTTTTTACGATTTTCATGCCGTTTAATATAACTTGATGACACGTGGACAAATGAGGCTTTCTAACCAAATTATTTTTGCATTTACAATTTATACCATTCAAGGCATTATTAACAAAAAGGATCAGATGAAACTGATATTGATCAATAAGCTGCCCCTTGGCACCTGGACAATAAAGAGAAGACAAAGTCATCAAATTCGGTACCTTTACAACCTAAGAAATAAATATAACACAAAAAAACCATTCAAGATGGTTATAAACAGACGTTGAAATATAGTTTCGATGAGCTCCAACCTGAGAATACTAATTTTTTTCTGAATAATCTTAAAAAATTTCTACTCTTTTAAGCTTTTCCTCTCGTATTGCTTCTTCCGAATTATTTACTTTCTGTTTTGTTTCATAGCTCGGCGGCCACAGATTATTCCGTGGAAGCATTTATCATTTAAAAGAATAATTGGACTGCAGTGTATGGTAGAAGTGGGAAATTTGTAGTTACATTGGAACATCATTCAAATTGCATTCTTTTGCGTTTAGTCACAAATCGAGCTGATTCTAATTAAGCTCTTTAAATTCAGAATAGAAATTTTAATGCACCGTATGGCAGAACTGGAGGGTCAGCCGATCGGAGGGGGGGTCAGAAATCGAGCTCTTTTGGGCCAAAATGACCTCAAAAACAGGTATAAATATTAAGATAGCGTTAAAATGCCGTTATTTCGCAGTTCTCGTCAATTTAAAGCAATTTTGAATAAAATTTTCAATCTGCATCCATTTTTAAGCTTTATTTTACCTCATGTTCCCCAAAAATTTCCCATTTTTTCCATTCTAGTGGAGTCTGCACTCCCAAATCCCCAAATGCACGTCCAGTCGCGACCACGACCAGACATGCTAGAACTAGCTTAAACCGGCTCAGTAGGCTCAGGCTTTGAGCAGCTTCCAGCTCACTCAGAAAAGTAAACACTGCTGTTTTTGTGACTTGTTTTCAACTCCATTGTTTGCAATCGAATTCGCCATATGATTTCCAAATTCGAAATAATATAAATCGTACGAATTAGTGCTAATCACCTGAGCGGTTACTGCCGTTACGTCGACGGTTGTCGTGACTTTGAGCTTCATGTCTTCTCCAGCCGTCACTGATGTTTGTTCGGTACTGATTTGAATGTAGCTCTGTGATGGAGATTTACTGGCATCGATGTACAGACTTTGTTGTAGATTGTAAGTCCCATTTCCATAGGAAGCTTCAAAACAATAAGGTTATAAAAATCAGAATTCATAACTGTGGTGGGTAAAGAATTATTTTTGCCCTTTCTTGTCATTTAAAAGAAGTGATATGTTCAATAAACTTCAAAATAATAAGTCGAGATAATCGAAATCCATCGCTGTGGGCAGATAAGTATTTCAAATATTCGCAATTATGATAATATACTTTTTCGACGAATTATTTGGGCGCAATGAAGAATGGATTTGGAAACATTGGAAAGTTTTGGAAAGTTTTGAAAAGTATGCCTTTAATTTATCGCAATTTCAGAAAATTTTTTTATCCAAAAGCTGAGAACTGAAGTGGTAGGCGCGAGAGTATGAGAAGAAACTTTGGTACCTTTACATTTATAAGTCTTTAATAATTCGTTTATTTAGCTCTCATTATGACCTTTAAATTAATAACATGCGTAGGTACCTAAACTACTCATGCAGCGTGGAATGAAGAGTCAATCATAGACGAGAATAAACCAACGTTTTCTCTTCAATACGACCCCCATTAGCACTAGTGTTAATGGAAAACTTTCTAATTATCACGTAATCGCTTAAATTGGCACACTAATTTTGGCCGTTCTTTTCTGTTTCAATAAAGCTATGTTAGATAAGTTAAAAAGGACAATTTTTCACATTTTTAGACAGACAAAATCCTTTTTCTTTGGGCAACGATCTAGCATCTTTAAATGCTTATCAGAAATTAAATTTTTCGGCTAGCTTCTCCTAAAAATGGCCAGCTTTATTTCTCCTAATTGAAGAATGATCTATTTGTGCCTTAAAAACATGTACAACAATCTAGGGTTCAATCGGGGAATCAATAATCTAAGCTTTTTGACTCCGTTAACATGTATTGCCTGGAAAAACCAGCTCAATGTGATTTTGACGCATTCGAATCGTGGAATTCACAGTGAGCTGGTTTCTTATATATTGCGGAAGTGTCTTTTACTTCAATTCTCATGCTATTTGCATTTGGCACAGTATCAATTGTGTAGGTCAGCGTTCCGTCTTGACCAAGCGCCAGTAATCTTCGGGTTACTTTTTCGAGGCTAGTTTCGAAATTCGTAGCATTAGGAGGTGGAGGAATGTAAGGAAACGTGTAACGAATAGTTAGATTGATACGCCTGTCAGCATCTGCATCTATGGTCTTGTCATCTTGTCTGGTCACGGAAATCTGAAATTTTCGGTGAATTTTGAACTTTAATAACAAGTTTTATCTTCTCGAAATTTAATTCATCCAAATTAAGCTTCGTATTTCGCATATCTAACTTAAAACAAACAATAAAAGATTAGTAATATTTTTCTTTTCTCTTTTTTTCGGCGAATGAGTATGGTTTTGACGTAACGTCAGCTTAAATTTCTTTTCACGCATAAGAAGCTAAAAAGCCACCAAAATTTGTAAACTCGATATATTATTCCTTCCGTGCTTGGTTAGTAGATTAAGGTTTAACCAATAACCTAAAAATATTTGAGTTATGACAAATTCATCTGAAAAAATAAATTCACCTTTTTATTTGATTGAAGTAATTATATTTCAATTTAAACGCATTAAAATTTTGTCAGGTTCCTCTAGAATCCTATAAATATAAATACAAATATAATTAATTATACATGGAAGTGTATTTAAAAACGTGTATCTAAAATTCAGGCACAAAAATCTATAATGCTATAAATTTTGATCTATTCATAAGTTTTAATACGATATAGCTCTGACGTTGCGCCTTTTAAGTATAGTCGAATGGAAAAATAACAAATCGTAGCAAAATCAGCAAAATCGGTCTGTTAAATGAAAGGTTTTATTCAGTAATCTCTGTATTTAGTATCTACTAAGAAATCAGCATAACCAAAAAATCTTTTTTCTGAATTCATAGGAGAATAAATGCTCTACAGCTTGCGAAAACCTCAAGAGCATATCGCTCGTGGTTGAGAAGGTATTAATTCAAATCTGATTAATTTTTTTGCACCACCATGTAGTTGAATGAATGAATTAATTGATCAATTTCCTTTTACTCACAGAAATTGGGTATTGCAGTCCAGGCTGGAAAGTCTCCGTAGCCTTGTTCAAATTGAGCTTGTACGGATTGACGTAAGCTGTAACTTCCGCGGTGCCATTACGCTTTATTCCAGTCAAAGTTTCTGTAGCTGTAGCAGTCAGTTGAATATTATTTTGCCCCCATTCTGTTAATAATTTAGATTCTTTCAACTGAGCATTCGTCAATCGAAACGTAGCCTCACCGTTTTTGTCTAGCTGTACTCACAAATGAATAGTACACAACCTCACATAAAACCAGTATCGTCTTGCCCAGGAATGCATACAAAGTCAACAAGCATTAATTAGCAAGATAAATGAACTTGAAATCTGTTGCACAAAAAGGAAGAATATATGTACATCAAGAAGAATATAATATAACATATAATCTAGTATAATATAATATAACACAAGAAGATTATCTCGACAACGTAAATACTAGTACAAATAACTGCAATATGCCACTAGTTTTCTATAGAAGAACTTTTAAAATAAAAACAAAAAATTTAAGAGAGACCAGGCTAACCTCACTCACGGGTTACAGAAGATATGCACGCGGGAGTCTAATTAGACCCCAAGAATAGGAAAATAGGAAATTTTCTGGTAAAAATAAGGCAAAATGGAGGCAAAAATCGATTTTGAAAAATCGAAAATCTTATGCAAAAGGGCTTTAAAATGATTAGAAACTGTGAATTAATATAGTCTTCACGCTATTTTAGCATTTATGTACACATAGGTACTAGTTTTTGAGGCCATTTTAGCTACAAAAACTATCTGGCTGACCTCCACGCCAGGCCGGCTAAGTTGTGCATCTATTGTTACAGATACGAAAGGAAATGCTGTGAGAATAGGAAAAATTCCTCTTTATTGAAAACTTCGCATCTTATTACAGTCTGAGTATAGAAATTCAACGAAATCGAAGGCTACAGACTCAGTGTAATGGGTAACGCTATAGATTGAGTTTCTTGACAAAATTAAAAGCTTTTCGTACAATTAATAATATAATTGACAATTGAAAACATTCTTGGCACAAATAGAGAAATCATCTGGAATATTTCTAGCCAGATTTTACAAATTTAGGTCCTAAATGAAATGTTTCTACTGCTATAATTAGAATTAAGTATTAATAATTTTTAGCTATTCGCTCTCAACAATTTTCCCATGAGTTCAGCCTTTTTAATGCTAAAAAACCTGTTGCTCATTAAGTTCTTTATCGACTTATTATCTAAGTAATGACATCAGTTTCTTAAGAGCATTAAAGATAATTACAAACAACTCTAGAATTCCAATTAATATATCAACCTCAGCGTCTTGAAAAACAATTTAAAAAATTCAAATCGTTAAACAAATGCCTTATAAGTTTTGAAGATAAAGTAACTGCGTTGAAAAATAATTTTAAAATAAATATCAAATTGATTTGGTTACATTTCATCTTTCCATTGCCGTGGTAGTGCAAATTCAGGAGATAGATTAAGTGCACGCACTTACGCATGACATCATTTGTGCGTGTGTGGCTTAGGAAAGACCAATGGAAAAATGATTATAGTAAGTCATTAACTTAAGAAAACTCTTATCCCTTACAGTTTACCTAATGGAATTGTAAATGAGTTGAAAATACTAGAATTAGTCCGGAAGCTTCAAGAATTTCAAAGTAACATACTGACATTTATGTATTATGTATTACTTATACTAGCAAAGAAAAATGCTCCGATAGAACACAAAAAGGACGAATATACTTGGAAATCTGCATCATTAAGCGATGTAAAAGGAGGCGACTAGGGAAAAGAAACCTATGTATGCCTATGAAAGTTGTAAGAGTCTACTAAAAATTAGACTCCCGCTAAAAAACGCAAAAAATCGAAGTATATTCTCCGGCCTGCAGAAGTGAGTTGCATCTCTGACGTGAAAATAAATAACATGAACTGCTTATTCACAGAAAAGAACCGATCGCTAATCTAGCATGGCACGCACTGCTATGGGGCAGCAGTTAACAAGATGGTGTGTTCGCCATAATCCATTTATAAAGCCATATGACGATTAACTAAATGAGGTTATATATTGGAAGAGAAATTTGATATTGATAAGAAACTGAATCGGTGTTAGTAAAACACATCAAAGTTCCTCATAATCACTTTTTCTGAGCCAGGAAACAATGTTTTACGAAGGCACGCTTCTATTCAGAAGCCGCATTTGCGTTTTTTTAGCGGAAGTCTATTTTTAGTAGATTCTTACAACTTTCACAGGCATACATAGGTAACTTTTCTCTAGTTCCCTCCTTTAATGTCCTTAATGATGCGTAATTCCAAGTATATTCGTCCTTTTTGTTCCAGCAGTGCATTTTTCTTTGCTATTACCTTACTTTTAATCAGCATAATTTGATAAAATCAGCTAGTAAACACATACGGTAACATGCCAAGATCATGATACCAGTCTAAGAACGCGGAAAACAATATTGATTCTGAACATTCTGAACAAACAATGCCTGTGCATGGTGTATCAAATTATTTGTCATAAATCATGTTTAGAAGCTAATGATTTTTTGTGTTTAATCTTAATATTACCCGCAGCAATAATAGATTTAAACTAGTTATACCTAATGTTCATTCTAATTTAGAAAAGTTTGATTTCTTTTACAAATATATTGCAGTTTGGAACGATCTTCCTGACTTTATTGTTTCTACCCCTAACATAAACATATTTAAATCTAGGTTAGCAAACTCTGATTTATTTAGATATCTTGCGGGGCGCGCGTAAAATTTGTCATCCCATTGACTCGCATATCCCGTTACTAATTCGTAATTTATCGATTATGTGTCTCATCATTTTGTATTTTATCACTTTGGTTTATTAGTAATAAAATTTCTTGTCTTAACAAGACAACCTTACCTTATTTAAACAGATCAAACGTTTTCAGTGTAAACTTTAAGCAAATACTGAGTGTAAAGAACACTTAAACTCAGATTCGTTATTCTGACGTTACATGTGACATTGTGGAAAAATAAGCTTTTGCAACGCTCTAAAACCAAAGTTAATTTTTAATGCAAACTTTACACAACTACTGGGTGTAAAGAAAACATACAGTCAGATTCGTAATCCTGACCTTGCGGAACATATTTTGAGAAAATTCACGTTTTGCTACGCTCTGGGAGTAAAATCAATTTGCAGTTTATACTTTACACATCAACAATAAAAGAACAGTGTAAACTTTGCACAACTAACGGCTGTAGAGCAAACCAACAGTCCGATTCGTAATTCTGACGTTACATAGAACACTTTGAAAGAATTAAGCTTTCGCAACGCTCTAGAATTAAAGTTAATTTTCAGTGTGAACTTTACACAACCACCGACTGTAAAGAACATTAGACGACCTTAGTCGGTTTCTTACATCTGATATTACTCTGATATTACAATCAATATTTATGAAAAAATTTACTCTTCACAATGGTCTGAAGACAAATAAATATTAGATGTAAACCACTTTACACCACTGTAGAGTGTGAAGAAACGCGCCCAACTGATTAATCACATTTGAACTCTGGCATATTTTTAAACTTGTGATCATGTCCAGACTCATAAGCGGAAATGTTGGCAGAAAAAAACAAGACAGAAACACGTTTAAAACCCCGATTTCGACTTTACACCTCCAGAAAAAAGCTGAATATTGACGTAAATAAATACAATTCGCTGTGACGTGTAACACCTTACAAAGTACTTTATTTTTATTCTATTCGACTTATTCCGACTTCTAAACGGGGAAATTGGTGAACAAAAAGGAACACAAACGTATTTTTCCACCATCCACCACATTGTAAACTTTAGAAATCTGAACCTTACTGTCCATAGAGTGTAAATGAACTTAGGTTTGGGCCATTTTCTAGCCTTTGAATCGTAGTACGTATTTATGCGAAAAACTTATGTTCCACATCCTATTTGAGATATTGACTAATCAAAAAAGGGAAAAACCGTGTTTTTTCGCCCAGTGTTACACCCCTGATTTCGAACTTTACACCTCCAGTAGTGACTCAATATTAAGTTTTTTAAACGCGATTTGCCGCGAAGTTTTTTAAACGCGATTTGCTGCTAAGTTTTTTAAGTTTTAACTTTTGAGTTTTCTATGTTATAACGTTAGAGTAAAACTTTACACGCTCTTTACTAATCTGGAAAAATGTCAAAACAAAAATTAAAGATCTCTACAATCTTTTTTTATTATCTATCTTTTGAAAAATCGTACAATACAGAAGTGTCCCACTGTTGCTGTATGGGGTCATATGTTGGGGTACCCAAATATATTACAAATACGCGCTAAGGCGCTACCTATGATGTGCGTATAAAGATATTCATATGATATTATACAGACTTCGAGTATGGTAAAAAGCATAATAAATATCTTACGTCAGCTGTCTTTGATATGGGCACTACGTCTCGATTCCAATAATAAGGCGATGCTACGGTTAAAGTTACTGATCCCTCTAGTCCCTTGCCATAGGTGTATCTAAAAAAGTTGCATACCGAGCATAATTGAGTCATTTATCAGTCATATCATTCAAAAACAACTTAATCCCAATCGTTTACTACAAACTAGCTAAGAATAAGTGATTCGCGCTTAAAATAACTTTTATTCGCTAAAGGATGCGTCAGCGAGCGATATGTAAAACGACTCAGGACCATACCAGGGCGTGGGGGTTGGGGTTTGGGAGTATGCACCCCCAGGAACCGATTACCCCCCAGAATTCAATTTTTGTTGATTTTTTCCTTTTTTTCGCAATGTTTTGATGCCAATGGATAGTGCTTGATGAGAACGTTAAAAATGGTGTTTTTTCGCCATACCATCATTTTTAAGGCCATTTTTTGACCTTTGAAAAATCTTGCACCCCCAGAACTTTGGTGCCGCCCACCTATGCTCAGGACTTTGAAGACAAATTTTTGGGATAACAAGGGCCAAATCAGGGCCTAAAATGGAAACAGTTGTTTTCCTTAAATATATCAAAAATCATTCACAAAGCTTTCACGATGCCGTGTAATACTTATCTGGCTCGATAAAGCGTAAGATTATGGCTATTTTATTCCACGTTTGTTCATAGATCCAGCTGAAAAGCGTGAATTTAGAGAAGGCATGAGAGCCTACCGTTCCTTGTAACTATACATAGGCAGCAACAAAATTCTGGAGGGGGTCCGGTAGCGCCTAATCGCCAAAAATAGCACCAAAAATTTAATTCCGGGGGTCTATCGATTTTTAGGGGTCTTTCAGATTCTGGGGTCCAGACCACACCTGGGCATGGGAGGTTTGGGGGTGTGCAACCCCCTCTCCGAGAAAAACCAAAATACCCCTGGAGAAACTAAAATACCCCCAGAATTTCATTTTTGAAATTTTTTTTGGTTTTTTTTCGCAATTTTTTTTTCATGCCAATGGATAGTGCTCGATGAGTAACGTTGAAAAATGGTGTTTTTTCGCCATGCCACCATTTTTAAGGCAATTTTTTTACCTTTGAAAAATATTGCACCCCCCTCCCAGAATTTTGGTGCCGCCCACCTATGGTCCAGACCCCTCAATAGACCACCCATGCCCATGTGTGCTTGTGACCCAAGATATAATTGTCTATGTACGCAAAGAACGAGTGCGTATTACTTAATAATTTGTAGTCACCGTTTATAATGATTTATCCGCATTTTCTTTGCGCTTGCTTTAATTTCGAAATTTCTTGAAAATTTTTCGCGCTCTAGAAATGATTTCCATCTACTGGAATACGATGAAAAATTGCCATATCAGGCATAATGGACGAATTTTAGGACCATTGTTGACAGTTTTGAAAAAGGTGGGATACAACTTCCTGTCCGTTAAATGGGTCTGCCACTGCGAGGTGACCCCCTGACCGGCCAATCATAAAGCAGAAACCAACGCTTTAGAATGGCTGCTGACTCCCGCTAAATGCTGTTGAATCCAAGAATTTTTAATTCTAAAGAACCTTAAACTGTGCTATTTTGAGCGCTTTTGGCGATCGCTAACTTTAAAGTATCGTTTTTTCGAAGCTTTGCGCCAAATAACCATTTTTTAATCATTTTTATTTGATTTTATCGAGCTTTTTCAAAAATTGTTAGCCTTTATACTACAAAAAGGCAGAGCGTCGTCAGAAAAGTCAACAAATTTCACTTTTGACGTATAATGATCGTTTTTGAGCTCAAAAAGGCAATGTAAGAATTTTCTCCATGTTCATGTATGTTCTGAGCTAGAACTCACTTAGCCGAAACCGTAACAGGCAAATCATCTTTCGTAGTGATGAATGAGGGCGGCTTTACTATCACTTCAAATTTCGGCAGAACTGAACACAAAATATATTTGAAAAGACTACGGCATAACATAATTGTGCCCCTCTAATCGTTTACTTGAACTTTGACATTCTGATTCCGTAACATCAGAAATAAAATACGAGTACGTGCGTTTCCTATTCGAAAAAGGATAAGATTCATAACGATAAGGAGGAGCTCAGAGGCTCTTAAGTCCAGCGACTTGCGAATGAATATTAAGCCAAAAACGGTGATGTCTCAACAGCCCCACCAGTCCCAACAGCCCCACCGTCTCAACAGCCCCACCGTCCCAACAGCCCCACCGTCCCAACAGCCCCACCAAAAATCCCAACAGCCCCACCCATCCCAACAGCCCCACCAGTCCCAACAGCCCCACCAATGATCCCAACAGCCCCACCAATTCCAACACCCCACCAATCCCAACAACCCCACCGTTCCAACGGCCCCACCATCCCAACAGCCCCACCGTCCATTGGCATCAAAAAATCGTGAAAAAAACAACAACAAAATTCAAAAATGGAATTCTGGGAGTATTGTTGAATATTTTCATTTTCTTGGCAGGTATTTTGCCTTTTGGGGGTTGCATAATCCTCCACACGCCCAGGTATGCCCCTCGCCCACCCTAATTGCATGTGTGGATGAATCCCGTTTTTTTACTGTTTTATAACGTTTTTTAAGATCCTGCTGCGTCTGCCTTTTTTCTAAGCTCATTAAAATGATTTCTAAATTGATTTGCGTTCTCTTTTACTTGGCGATTAAATAAAACGATGTACTTATACATTTCGCCATGTGTTATTCAACATTTTCACATATTGTTTTAGTATCATCTTAAGTACATGTAATTTTATATCATAAAATCAGGCAATATTAATTTTTTATGAAAGATATTTTTTTGACTATTTGTCGACTTCGTATATTTCATCAAGAGTATACACAAGCATGCAGGTTTGCATTTTCAGAATAACTCCACCTGAGAAAGTGATAGACCCGCCAGAATTGAAGCTTCAGCATTTTTGCGCAATCCGGGATTTTGCCTCATTCAAGTCATCTCGCAAGATTAGATTCCTGCTCATTATGGTCTAGTCTAGACAGCCAGTAAAAAACGAAAAATGTTCTAGTGAAAAAAGGAAAGATAAGTGTTAAAATTAAAGGAAAATCAAAACTTTCACGCTTATCTGCTTCAAAATAGCCAGAAAATGTGGACTAGCGTAGTTTTACGCTATTTTAACATTTATACCAGTTTTGAGGTCATATTCGGCTCAAAACTCATTCTCCAGACCGGTCGTGCTGTGCATCTATGATTATAACAGTGGGGCAGTTGGAACCAACATTGGCAGCGAACAAATTCTGTGGGTCTGGTGGAGTAAGGTGACCGAGAAATGTGCTAAAAATAGAACTTTGGGGGTCTATCACAGTGTTTTTTTGTATTCGGCAAAGATTTTTCCCGATGTACAAAGACTTTTCGGGATCGTCTTCGCACATATACAAAGATTTTTGGGAAGACAAAAATTGCAAAAAAAAGTCTTAAATTCGCAAAATTTTCGGCGCTTCGCGCCACAATGAGTGATTGTGTGTTCTATATATTTTTATAATGGCAGAAATTGCATTTCAAAAGAAAAAATGTCAAATTTTTCAGCGCTTCGCACCGTTTTCAGACGATTCTTAGTGATTTTTGCCCTAAGAGACCCAGAAATTAGCTAAAATACACTACCAAAAGTCGAACAACTCTGTTTTTACCACACTAAAATCGCTACTGTACCATATTATAGTACCCAAAAATTTGTGAGTACGAAATGTTCAAAGATTTTTGGGGAGACAAAAACTGTAAAAATGTGTAAAATTCTTAAAATTTTTCAGCGCTTCGCGCTGAAATGAGTAATTGTTTGTCCTATATATCTTTAAAATGGCAGAATTTTCATTTAGAATTGAAAAATGTCAAATTTTTAGGCGCCGTTTTCAAACAATTTTTAGTAATTTTTCGCGTCAGAAACCTAGAAACACTACCAAAGATCGAAAACTTATTTTACCACACTAAAATCGCTACTGTACTATATTATAGTACACAAAAATTTGCATGTACAAAATGTACAAGACTTTTGGGGACCATCTTTGTACATGTACAAACGGACCTTGCGCAAAAAAACACTGGTCTACCATAATTTGGGGGATTTCCTGAATTTCGGGTTGTGGGGGTTAAACTCTAAACATCCCCTCCCCCACGCTTATGTGTGGTTAGGGCAGTGCGACTGTTGAAACGGTAGGACTGCAATTGGTGGGTCTCTTGGGACTGGTGGGGCTGTTGGGATTATTGGTTGGCTCGTGGGGTTGTTGGGACGGTGGGGCTGTTGGGATTGGTGGGGCTGTTGAGAATGGTGGGGCTGTTGGGATTATTGGTGGGGCTGTTGGGACGGTAGGGCTGTTGGGACTGGTGGGGCTGTTGAGACACAATCCCAAAAACCAACCAAATGAATATTCTGCACATTTACTCATAATTGCGCAATGATAATAAAAATCAGCTGTTTAGGTTCTTTTAATGACAATGCTCTATCCAGTAAAATGACCTGAAGTACCTGCTTAATCCAACTAATGAATTTAAAACAAGCTTAGTTTATAAAAGTCTATTTCGGAGCACTTAAACCAGAAACATGGGCAATAAGTGCGAAAGGGCCTGAAATCGAATAATAAACTGTGATTCAAAACAGTTTTTAAGTTATTTCAATGATTATACTAATTTTTATGAATTTTAGTTCATAAAATCTATCTGATAGTGACCATAGATGCCACAGTATAAGCGATCTGGGGCCGGTTGCAATACCTCGCGCTCAGGCTTAAGCTCAAGCTCGAGCTTAAGTCCGACATGTCGAGCTCAGCTGATCGCGAACTAGAAACCGGTTGCAATATTTTTCTCGACCTCGCGATCAACTGAGCTCGAGCTTAAGCTCGAGCTCGGTTGAGCTCGAACTTTAGCTCGAGCTCCAGTACACTTTAACCAGGCGACCTATGAAGTATAGTGCAATATGTACTACATTTATATGCAGGGTGGCCACTGGTTTCCCAAAATAAAATTCCCGGGTTTCCCGGAGACAATTTCCCGGTTTTAAATCATGCTTTAAACGCACACAATATACGAAGAAGTATCATGATAAGAACATCAAAAAGGATAAGGCACAAGCAACTTTTATTCAAACAAATGCATATATTACACGAAACGTTTTGGAACAATAATTATTTCTTTTTCAATGATGCTAACGACTTGTCGATAGCAGTTCTCACAGCCTATAATATAGTACAGTAGCGATTTTAGTGTGGCAAAACAGGGTATTCGATCTTTGGTAGTGTATTTCAGCTAATTTCTGGGTTTCTCACGCCAAAAATTACTAAAAATTGACTCAAAACGGCGCGAAACGCCGAAAAATTCGACATTTTTCCTTTCGAAATGCGATTTCTGCTATTATAACTTTTCGAAATGCGATTTCTGCTATCCTTTCGAAATGCGATTTCTGCTATTATATAAGACACACGATTCCTTATTACAGCGCGAAGCGCTAAAAATTTTTGCGAATTTCAGACCTTTTTTGCGGTTTTTGTCTTCCCGAAAATCTTTGAACATCTAAAAAGACGGTCCCGAAAAAGTCTTTGTACATCTGGAAAAATCTTTGCCGAATACAAAAAAACATGCTTCCATGTCGCCAAGAAAGTAAATAAATGTCATTAATAGGTATCATCCGGCGCGTAGCGCCGGAAAAATTTGAGAAGTTATGGTCACTGACGGCCAAAAATCATTGCAAATTGCATATCCATTCTTTATCTCGCCAAATATTTTTGGCCAATGGGAGGGAGGCGGCCGCACCCCCACCGCCCTCACTTAAATCCGCCCCTGCATAGGACAAACAATTACTCATATCGGCGCAAAGCGCCGAAATTTTTGGGAATTTTCCATCTTTTTACAGTTTTTGTCTTCCCAAAAATCTTCCCAAAACAGAGTTGTTCAAGTTTTGATAGGGTATTTTAGCTAATTTCTGAGTCTCTAAGGGCAAAAATCACTAAGAATCGTCTTAAAATGGCGCGAAGCGCCATAAAATTTGACATTTTTCATTTTGAAATGCAATCTCTGCCATTATAAAGATATATAGAACACACAATTATTCATTTCGGCGCCAAGCGCCGAAAATTTCCGCGAAGTTCAGACCTTTTTTGCAATGTTAGTCTTCCCGAAAATCTTTGTACATGTACAGAGACGGTCCCTAAAAAGTCTTTGTACATCGGGAAAAATCTTTGCCGCGTACAAAAAAACACTGTTGCAAAAACGTCTTAGCGAACAATAGTACAAATAGCTACTAGCTATGTCAAACAAAGAGAATACACAAATAGCAATCAACGATGTGACAATGGGCGAGAAGAAAAACGGAAATAAATGCTACATGATAAAATATAAAAACATGTAAACTAGTATGATACTAAAAGCGATAAAAAATATATTAGTGTACTATTAATTCAATATTTTTGGCCTCCAAAAACTGAGTTTAAACTAAATTTCTTGACGAAAATCCCGGTTTTTCCCGGGTTTCCGGGTGCCTAAAAAATTCCCCGGCTTTTCTCGGGTTTCCCGGATTCCCGGGTGAGTGGCCACCCTGTATATGTGACGTTGCATGTGTGTGTGCAACGTGTGCCTATAGTCTGTTTCACATAGCGTGGGCATAAATTTCAAGAATTTTTTTTGAAAGTAAGCTGACAGATTACGATAATTATGTATCTAATCAATGCTATAATTGCAATCTGTCAGCTTATTGTCGGACATATATTTTATAATTTAAGCCCAAACTTGTGTAAAACAGAATTATGTAATGTGCATATGCGCATGCACGTCTCATGTTCGAGTACAAATGTTTATATAAAAGTATAACATTTTATGATGCCAGTCATAATTTTAATTGAATCTATATAATTTTGATTTCAATTTTAAATTTTAATTGTTTTTTTATTAAATTTATTTTTTGAATTAATTTCAATTTTTTTTACTAATTTTAATTTTAATTTTAAGTTTTTTCATGTCATAATGTTCTGCAATCCATTTTTTAAGAATTGACAAGTTAATTCTAAAGTAATAAAACTGCGTTTACTTAAAATTTAATTTCCTTTTTGTTTATTATTCTCATAAATTTTTTACAATTTTATGTATACTCGTATAATACTGAAATCTCTTGAGGATTAATTTAATCATTTAAAACATCGTTTTGACAAACATTTGCCGATCTAAATATGTTACAGAATCGGCAAATACACATAGATTTCGAGCTTAAGCTCGATGGGTAGCAGGTTTAAGTTTAACACAGCGCTGATCACGACGTCGAGCTCAATTACGGAATGAAAATAATATTGCAACCCGCTCGAGCTTAAGCTCGAGCTCGACTTAAGCTCGAGCTTAAGCTCGAGCTCGCGCTTAAGCTCGAGCTTAAGTTCGACGTCGAGCTTCAACTGAGCTCGAGCTTAAGCTCGAGTATTGCAACCGGCCCCAGGGAGTTAGTCGGCTAGGGGAATCAAAAATTGAGGTTTTTAGGCCAAAATGACTATAAACTGGTATAAATGATAAAATAGCGTCAAGACTATATCATTCCTCATTTTGGTCTATTACAAGCCCTTTTGAAGCAAATTTTCAACTTCCATTCAATTTTGACCTTTACTTTGCCTCATTTTCCAGTGGAAAATTTCCCATTTTTCTATTCTGGGGCCTAGACCCCAAGCCCCTTCCCGTTCGAGTCTGGTAGGGACCAAACATGCACTTAGGGGGAGGGGGATTTTTGGGCCTAAACTACTAGAATGGAAAAATGGGAAATTTAGTGGAGAAAATGAGGCAAAATAAAGGCCAAAAACGGACAAAAATTAAAATTTTTATTCAAAAGTGTTTGAGAATCACCCGGAACTGTGGAATAACGTAGGTAAATTTAACGCTACTTTAGCATGTATACTAGTTTCTAAGGTCGTTTTGGCCCAAACAAGTTAAATTTTTGACCCATCTCATATTAGCTGACCCCCAGATCGGCCATGCTGTGCATCTAGACCTGACTGACCCCGTAAGACCGGCTATGCTGTGATCCTGAGGTTGGTAGCATCGGAGTTCAAGATAATTATGTATGTTCGCAGAGAAAATAAATTAAACAATCACCGTATTTATCCACCGTGAATGTTTTTTCTGTCTTATCGCCATTTTCATTTTCCACTACGATTGTCCACGAGCCAAGGGGTGGCTCATCAGTTAAAATCAGTTTCATTTGATCTTTTTTGCCAATAACGCCTTAAATTTTGAGAGAATAACATATGAAATAGGATGCAAAATAAACCGTGACAAATTCCTAATAGTGTATACCGTCCAATATACATTTGTATGCAAATCCTTATTATTTTTCTTTTTTATCATTCAGCGCTCTTCCGTATCTTATTCAGTTGAACTCTATAAGTCAAAGCCTTTTTTGCGCTCATATATGCATATAAAGGTTATATAAAGGTGGTAATAGATTTTTTCTGCTATGGAAATCTATTTATTCTCCCAAACTTTTCTAACAAGATTTCCAGCTGTTTTCTGTATCATGTAGCTAAAGCTTAGGACACTCGCATACGGAGGAGAAATGCCATAAGCATGCAGAGAAATTGTTACAAGCAGCCGGAAATTATTCAAATCTAGATGGCGAAAAAATGATATTGCCGAATTTCAGGCTAAAATCAGCAGATTATTAATGATTTTTCGTTTATCCGAGGTTGCCTTGAGAAACCAGCCGTTTGTTTGTTGAGAAGAGTCAAAAATAAGATAATTTTGACAATACGTTCATATTAATTGTTCTCCGACTCAGTGCGTCCCTGTACTAACGAAAAAGTGATTTATGAGACAGTCATACTACTAAAAAAGTTTTCATGCAAAGAGAATAAATGGGATGCGTCTGTACGAAATAGGTTCATCAAAAACAAATATATCTCACCGCCATCGTAGCTGACATTCGTCAACTGTTGTATGACGTTTCGGTTAGGATCCTGTGCAAAAAAGGTTCATGGTTCATAGAACAAAATAATCACGTAAGTTTGAAAACAAAAATCTTACGCATAATCAATTAATTAAAAAAAGTTAAGATGCGCAACTCACCGTTATTTTTATTTTTGCTACTCCGCTGTACGGCTTCAAATCTGGGTATACCGTTATAATGCGGAAGTGGACTAAAAGAGATGAGTACATTTTCACTAATTGTCTCTGTTTAAAATGCAATAACACTTTTTTGATCAGAAATTATTTGAAGGCATCATTGGAACGATATAAAATCGAAATGACATTAATTATAGATCTTACGTGAATTTCAATAAGACACCTACATCCATACACGTTCTACACAGGTATTCTAAAATATTAGCAGATTAAATAATTCTCATAAAACTTTTTCCCTGCTTGCCGTTGAGTTGCCGTCAAATCTTTTTTACATGAAACGAATAAATTAGGCAACGACTAAAGGATGAACGATTTTAGGTAAAAAAAATTAAATTGCCCCATCCACTTCATTTTACTGTTTCGAAAAGTGAGAATTTTGATAAAGCAAAGTCACTTACATTGCATTAACGAAAAGGCAAGCTTCAAATAACAATAAAATGTGAAGATGTATGTCAAAGCAATGATCAGACGTCAAAAATATATTGATCTTACATGAAATCTGTGTTGTAAATTTTTCGCTGAAGAAACTAACCTGTGGAGCCCGGCTTGTAAATAGCTTTATCAGTCTGTACGAAGGTTGATATTGACTTCCTGGCGAAATTCAAAGGTTGCGATTTCTCAAACAAGACTTTGCCTGCAGATGTTTCTCCTTTGGCATAGATACGATAGTTCATCTCAGGAACTAACGAATTAGGTACCTGGATAATATAGATAAGCATGCAGTGCATTCATTAAGCATGCAATGACATGTCTGCTTAGAAATCATTAGCTCCAATTCATGGACAGGCGAAAATTATGAGATTCCAAATTTTGAAAGATCGAGCCATAAAATAAGACCATTTTTTGATAATGATGATCAAGCTCTGTTCGTTATCATAAAAAATCACGGGAAAGAAATTTTAAATTTTCTTGCACCATTTTGTTTTCGTCTCCAATGGCGATACCTTGTGACAAAAACGTGATTCGCTGGTTTATTTGTTTTGTCTTCATTGAGGAATTACAGTAACCTATTTGTAATCGTCTTTTAATCATCGTGATTCTGATTATAGATTTCTTGCTACCTATGTCCCTTCAAATAGTATTTTTGAAGCGCGAGATAATTTTTTCCGGTAAAAAATTCAATATCGCTACATAAATTTCCAGGTCGACTAGGTTTGTGCGCGACAATCAAAGCAGGATTTTAATCGTAAATGCAAATTGTTATTGAAAATTTTAATTATAATAAAATGAGCACATGGGATTAAGAACTTGCCTTATCAATCTTGACGGTGACTGGAGAGCCGACGGCGACATTCTGTTGAACTTTTTGCACCAGGGACGCATTTTGGCTATCTATAATCTTTAACGTCACAGTAACCGGGCCGTCTGATTTTAATATATTTACGGAAACGGCATACGGAAGACCAGCTCTGACTGTCTTAGGGGCAGCAATTAAATAAGTCCCTGGTCGATTGGCACTGGAATCCGATGTCGAATCATCTTGAGCTACTAGAGAATGGACAACAAGCGAGGAAAGAATAATCAAAAGTGTAAGGCGCTTCATAATACTCGCTAAAATGGGAAAAAGGAAAGATAAAACGAAAACAACTTGAAGAATGATGTAATCCAATATTCTGAAATACAAGCCGCGAGATTCCAAACACAATGCCGCTGGTATGTCCGCAGAACAGTTGCTTGAATTCAAAAGGGATTACAGTCAATTCAGCATTTTTAGAAACATGAAACAGGATGGTACCTATGTAGATGAAAATAGAAAACAATGAAAAAAGAAACAAGAACAGTACAGGATAGATAGAAATTTTTTCTATAAGTACACGAAAAGGTGGCCTGGACTGCGCATACTGATAATTTAAGTAGTCATCATCTAAGAGCTTGCATTTTAATATTTCTAAAAAAAGAGGGAATCGAGCGAAAAATTTGATTAATTGAAAGGAATATATTGTCAAAACATGTTGTGTTTGCAAGCAAATTTATAAAAATTTTTAATATTTGATTTTAGATTTGGGAAAAAATGTTATAAATATTACTTATGCCTCTGCATGTAAAACGGTGACGGATGCAGGCCTTAAATGAGAGATGTCATTAAATTTCTTTCTGAATTCTTCGAACAAATCTTGAAACAGATTAGAATAACATCTTCTGTGCCATTCGTTCTAAATACATTTTTCGAATATCTGAAGATTTTTTTCAGCTTTTTGCTGAAATCCGACTAAAAATGGCGATTAATTACACGGTTTATCGATGCAACAACAAACTAAACTTTTACTAAAAGATTAATTTTAGCTGTCCGCCGCATTTTGCTGACATTTTTTCATCCAATGACGCCCACCTTCTTACTTACCGCCTTAAATGCACACTAAGTCATAAACATAGGGGCACACATGGCCGGTCTTGTGGGTAGAGGTCGGCTTTATAAGAGAGAGAGTCACCCAGAAATTTTGAGTGAGCTAAAATGGTCCAAAAATTGACATTGGCGGTTTCTGGTCGATTTCAATCACTTTAGAAATCTATAACGTTTATCCTTTTTTGACCTTAAATTTGCCTTCGCCAGGAAATTTTCCATTTTGTCCTCTTGAGAGGCATTGAGTCTAAATCTCAAACAACCCATGTGCACGTCTGATCCCGATTCGCTTCGAGACCAGCTAAAACAACATCACATCTCCTTCTGTTACGAATCAGTGTTGCGAGCAAATTTAATATACACGTAGAACGTTAATAAATAAAAAATTACGTTTCGCATTCTTGCATAGTTAAAATGAAGTTAAGCGGACGAAGAGAGTACATAAACTGCTGACAGTCTGTTCACTATCTAATGATAGCTACCGCAACAGTTGTGTGAGTCCAACTTCAGATGAAAACAAAATGTTGTCACGACCAACGGTGCATATATCATGAATAAATATTTTGTGAAGTCAAAGGAAATTGCTTCATGAATAAGCTATTCATACTACGACACATCTTACGTAAGCGACTCCAAACTGAGTCAGTAAATTAACCATATAATCTCTTTTTTGTCAACAAGATAAGGAAGCCGAATGCTGATAATAATCCGTGTTGCTGGACATGAGATGATAATAAATAGGCAAAGAAAGTAGGTGTGGCGCAAAAGCTGTTTGTTAGTAAGAGGAGAAACATCAATGCTCTGCTTGACAAACAGATTACTCAAGCGTCGTAATGTCGCACACAAAAATCTGGTTTGAAACAAACTGAACGTACACGGCTGGCAGCACAGCGACAAGATTTTGTTGACACTACAGCAAAGTTTATGTAATTCCCACTATCTTGGTCAACATAATTTTCAAAATGATGATAGTTAGATAATTAACCACTTAGATTTTTCAGGAATCAGTCGAAAAAATGTACAAATCGCGCATCCCTTTACTGGAATCATTTTTATGTAGAAAAATTCGTAAAATATGATGCCAAAAAGTTGTGATTACCAACCCTCAACGACAAACGAGTAAGCATATGACATTGCTGGACGATTTATAGTCTTTCCAGTTACGCGACAGGTAATTAAAAAAATTAGCATGTTTGTCAAATGCGTCATTAGGCAAGCAACAAATGGTCAAACAAATACGATAAAATTTTCTTATCAACCTAAACTATTTTCATAAAATCTCTTTGGAAGAAAAGTTCGATACACGCTAAAACTAAAATTGAATTGAGCAAAGTATGCGTCATGCTGGAATCAAAGTATGATCGCTTGCGCGCGTGCATAAATAAAAATAGAATTATATGCATGTTTAACTAAAAAATACTCGAAGAAAGAATAAGCAGGAATCAATTCTGACTAAACAAACTCGTAACTGAAATTCACTTAATGGTGAATTAGTAAGCGATGCCCTAAGCAGAATGCTGTAATTGAGACCAGGCTCTTTAACAGACATGTAGTACGTGGCGGTTTGAGGGTCTAGACTCCAAGAATGGAACAACTGAAAATTTTTTCGGGAAAATGAGGCTAAATTAAGGTCAAAAATCGATGAAAATTGAAAATTTTCTTCAAACGTGCTCTGAATTGATCAGAAACTGTGTCAAAACGCAGTTTTATCGCTGTTTTAGCATTTTACAAATTTTCGAGGTCATTTACGCCCAAAAAAGCTCACTTTCAAACCCACTTTCCTCAGACCGGTCGATCCCCCAGATCGGCCACATTGTGCATCTATGCTCTAGACCAGACATGTACGTGTGGGTTGGGTATAGAATTCCCAGAGTGGAAAAATGTGAAATTTTCTGAGGAAAATTAGGCAAAATTAAGGTCAAAAAATGGATGAACATTTAAAATTTTTTTTCAAAACTGCTTGAAATTGACCAGAAACTGTGGAATAACATGGTTTTAACGCTAATTTAGTATTAAAGAAAGTTTTTGGCGTTATTTTGGCCAAAAACATAGTTTGTGAACCTTAGACTGACCGAACCAACTTCCCCTAGATCGGTCATGCTATGCATCTATACTCTTAAGCCGTTTCAGAGACCCCGGAAAAATTACTTTCTACCCAATAGAATCTCAAATTTTTTTGAAAAATTTATAGATTTCGTGATTTTTTAAGTCGGGAAAAAGGATGATCCCCCTACTAAATTCCTACAATTAAGTGTTTAAATAAGCATTAAATCCTTTCGTGAATTTTGCCTTAGCATTATGTCCGCTTGAAAAAGTCAATCAGTACCTACCACGTGGATTGTCAAAAAACAGCGCAAACTGCATAAAAAGATGGAAACAAAATATTTATTAAAAACACCGAGAATGATACAAAGTTTTACCAAGTCCCAAGTAAAAAATAGTTTTCTATAGTTGGATCAAATTTGACATTGGAATTCTAGATCACAAAGTTGCATGGACGAATAATTTCAAGAGAAAGATTGAATCAAGCATACGAATCTGTTCATTAACATAATTTTTAAACACACTCTCCATTTCCACCAAACATAGGATTCTGATTATTTGGAACAAATTATAACCGTCAACAATAGAACGGCAATCCAGGATGAAGCGGAAAAATAGATCAGTTGCTATTTGATCACATCGCGACTATGCCCCATCTAAATAAAACTAAATTGCTTATACTAAGTTGAGCTTCTGCTCTCCAAAATCTTAATGTGGTTAAACTTCGAACACATCTAATCATCTGATTGAACATAAATAAATTAAAAGCAGATAAAAAGTCAGTAGGTATTCCATTACCGCCTGCGAACTTACCTATACGAATTTTTTGGTACATACGTGTTCTGATAAAATCAGGAAAAAACCACCGCATCAAGAGCATAATGAATAAAGCTAACGACCTTCTGAAATAAGCAAACATATTAGTCATAAATATCAAATGTATGTTATTGTCCCAGAAACATGTGGGCAATGGACTCAAACCACGCACAAACAAATTCGAACGATGCAAATAACGAAAACTGAAGTTATGGCCTCCCACTCTACGGAATCTTTTTACTTGAAAAAATATGTTATCCCACATAGCACGTGTGAATACATAAATCCGACAATTCAAAACAAACGCATGATGTCAGAATTTATCGAAAAAGTCGTATTGCCACATTAGAAGTTTACCATATTGGCCAAAAATTACTTACAAATTTCCGGAAAAATCAGGTTTGAACGCGACAAAGCACAGACAAAGATAAAAACTAATTTATCATAGTATGTTGTGCAAACGAATGAAAAAATTGCATGGAGTCAATAAACCCTGGACCGAAAATGAATAAACATTGGCTTTTTTCACAAAAGTGCTAGAAATCATCAAAAAGCAGATTCTAGAGTTCAGTGCATTCAAGACCGATTTTGACGCTACTCTTAGTAAAACTGACGATTTGCTTTAAATCACTGGATAAACTCTAAACACGCCTTTGAAAAATGATAATAAATATGACCGAAAATTCGATGATGCGAAAATACAGTCTTGACCACACGTGGGTGCGGAGGGGGGTTGGGGTATGCACCCCCAGAAGTTCGAATACCCCCAGAAACCAAAATAACCCCACATAATTCAATTTTTGAAATTTTTTGTTTTTTTTCACAATTTAGGGATACAAATGGATAGTGCTCGATGAGAAACGTTGGAAAATGGGGTTTTTTCGCCATACCACCATTTTTAAGATCCTTTTTTTGACCTTTGAAAAATCTTGTACCCCCACAGCCCCCAGAATTTTGGTGCTGCCATCCTATGGTCTTGACTTATGTATAGAATAGAAAAGAAATAAAAATTCTATTCGAAAAAATAGGTGAGAGAGGGGGTGGAAAAATCCAAGATTTTTCTCACAAAAATGCTTCTGTGTTCTATTGTTCTTCCAAGCACATTTTAAGGTGTTTAATCATAAATATTTTTAATTATAAACTTATGCGCCTCTAATTGGAGTGGATTCGTAAAACGAAAATGCTGCGCACTAACAGCTTTTCAACTATAGCAAATAAAGAGATTTTTGCACATATGAACAGCATGGGAATTCAGGGAGGTCAGCCCCGAAAAAATCATAAGTGCTTTTTTGGGCATAAAAACAATGGAAATGCGCAAAAAGCGCTATTTTTTACATTTCTGACGAATTTTATCCTTTCTAGAATATAAAGACATTTAAAAAGCTTCGAAAAATTCACCGAAAATTCGAATAAATTGAACAAACTAAAGTTCAAAATGGGAAAATTGACACTTTGAGCCAAAAATAGTTAAAAACCCATAGAACAACATTTTTTCTGATTTTTTTACGAAAATTGAAAATTCTGGGTTCGACCCGACCAGCCATTGTGCCGGAGGTCAGCAAGCATGCATGGGGTCAAACCTCGGAAAAAATCCTCTAAGAGCACGCATGCATGGCTGTTGGAATAAAAACCAAGATGCAGTTCCCGGTTTGACCAAAGATCTTCGCATTTGCAAGCAAGAGACGGTAATTAATGTAGGTATATAGCATGGAAATCTCGGGGTCAGCCTCGAAAGATTTTTTGAAAAGTGCCTCCTTGCTCTAAAAAACGATGGGTACACTCTTTGACGTTCCGGAGGATGAACGTTCTTTCTATAACACAACAACTTATAATATTTCGAAGAAAATTTGAAAGAAATCGAGTAAATTGAACAAAATGTAGTAAAAAAGAGTACCTATATGGCGAAAAATTTGACATTTTCGGTTTTTTTCTTCAGAAAAGTAGAAACTTCTTTGGGGGGCCCTCAGGCTCACAGTCATTTTGCGGAAGAAGGGCCAGTCAGTAGTATTCTGAATAAGCATTTCCCCAAACCCTCCCAAGAACACAAACTCGTATATGACGGTAACTATTCTGCCTGAGGGTCGCATACAACGTGTATTAAAAACATGATTCAAGTTGGAAATGCAAGAAAGCTTGAAAGCATGTGGATAAATACGATCAAAAATAACTGAAATATATGTTTTTAACAGTGTTTAAAGAGACAAAAACATGGAAAAGTAAGAATTTGGTAAAGTGCTAGCTATGATCTTTGAAGTGGGGAAGCTTGTTAAAGTAGAAAAATGCAATTTAAACATACCACCATAAAAATGCTAAACTTAATATCAATAAAACAAATAAGTCTGATATCCTAGAAAGATAAACGTTTAATTGAAATATTTCAATTCTATATTCTCATGCTTTGGATAACTTTCAATGAATGATCTTTAAAGATAAATTAAACGCTGATTTACCTATGAAATTTGTGTTTCAGTACCTGTACGAGGAACGCATCACAACATTTTTTCTACGGTTTACCAATAGTGCAGCAATTGTAAATTTCGATAAACGTTTAGTAGAAAAATTTAAAAGGAAAAAGTAGAAGTGCATGGACGACCAAGCTAAGCTAAAATTTATTTGTAACCTAATAATAACTAAAGCAGTGTGTCAGATCATTCATAGGATACTGAATGTGCTACTTACTCGTTGAACATTCGCGCTGATTTATCATGCCGCACGCCATGCTATTGTCAAAAGTGCTGTAGCTAGCGATACATCAGCTTTATTAGGCAGGTCCGTTTGCAACGAATAAAATTGAACATAAAGCGTGTAAATATTTAGCAGCTCTGTTTAAAATCTCTTGAAATATGGAATAACGAAAATATCACCAGCGTAGGTTGAGCTAACTTTTTTACAATCCGTTATTTCAGTTTTAGATAGAATAAGTCACCTTCCTATTCCGTGAGAAGGCTGATAAACTGGCAAATAACAACCCATTAGCGTGCACATCATGGTCGGTGGGGTCAGCCGGAAAGCTTTTTTTAGCCAAAATGCTCTCAAAACCTGGTATAAATGCTAAAATAGCGTGAAAATCTGGTTCCGTTGCTTCCATTTTTGTAAGCATGATTTCTAACGGCTCAAATGGCTCAAATTATTTATCAACTATAACCACTTTATTTCACATATGAAGGTTTGGGGCCAAGGTTTGAGCATGCAAAAATTTTCCCGCAGTAAGCTGAGGTTTTCTGATAATTAAGGATTATCGGATCACGTTAATTCAAGTATCGCAATCTGTCAGATTCATTGTCGGTAAATTTTTTGAAGGTTTTTCGAAATTTGTGCGGAAAACAGACGGTTTTGTTTTTCTGATAAAATTTGCGGCTCTTTCTTCAAGTGGAAAATTATAAACTAAAAACTGATTATCTCTTCTTTCGAGTTCCTCCAAGCATTATTGCTAGCCGTACCAACATTTTACATCATATAATCGTTTAAAGTTTATTCTTTAACCTGTTGCATGAAATCGCGCGATAAGCAAATGTCTTATTACTGTAATACCCGATTTCTATGCTGCGCGACGGAGTACGGAGTGACCCGAGTCGTCTGCCGAGCAGTGAAAAATTGAAGATACAGTAATAAGCACTTTTGATTACCGATCGTTTCATGCACTACCTTAAAAAACAGACTATAAATATTCTGCAGCTTAAAATTCTAAAGAAAATCTAATTTTGTAAATTTATCTGTTGACGAAATGATGAGTATCTGGATTATTTTCATGGCAATGCTAATGCACAATAGATGAAGAGCTTTTCGTATTACGTTGATTAGATGCCTATACTTATGGTAAAAAGGTATAACCTTATAGTCAATGCTTCATGATCTGAGGATGATTCATGTTTGAAAAGTTATTGCCCTGTAACGATTACATTAATAATTTTAATAACTGTACTCTATTCAAATTATCGCGTGCGTAGCGACTCGCGACTTGTTTCGCACGCAACGCAACGATGTCGAAGCATGTTCAGCTACGACCGCAGTGATCAAACAAACTCTCAAGCATGTAGGTACGGGAACTGGGGTCGCTCAATAAACTGAATAATGAAGCCGGTTCGAAAAGTTTTATATCTCAATCATTGCTCGATTATGAATAAATCCGATCTCTTGTGTTGTGCCGCCCCATGAAAACGCGAAAATTAGCTTGAAATTTTCTCGTAACATGTAATTTATCTCGAAGAATGGCTTATGACTCCCAAACATATTTAGCTTTTTTAAAAGCCCGTTCCATTCTCCACATTTTGCAGCCAAGCTTATTGTAACTCTTCAAGCTCGTCAAGCGAATGCTGTTTACCTATATCGACTTGACTTCTAAAATTTATCGGGCTTGCTTGACTAAATAGCTTAGATATGCGTGTACATAGGTGATTACTGCAGTCATTATGTACTATATAGGTAGGTTAGATACCTACTAACTGAATTTTCTTGTATCAAGCAGAAGAAATTAATGAAGCATGGTGTATTCAATTTGTGCGCTTGATAGATGCATTTAAAATGTTTAATAAGCAGTAAAAAGGTTGTGAGCAAGGCTGGCATGAGTGGGTTTTATGGGTTTTTAGCTTTTTGGTGGGTTTTTGGGGTTCTGAAAAATCTTGGGTTTTTGGTATTCTGAGATGCAGGCACCCCATCCAGTAGTCTGACCTTTTGTACATAAACAACATAAGTACATATCTATTATTGTTAGTTTCACGTGTAGTGTAATTTTCCAATGTTTGATGTCTAAATTTCATACTTATTACATATGTATTTACGTTGGCAGTTTCAACGGCCTCATCGGAACGAAATTTTTCAACCTTTGGTTTTGTCCATTCAAAATTGTTGAGCACTGATACAGTCCGAAAGCTGGTGTCCATTAAAACCAATGTCAATCAGCTTCGTGATCCAACCATGATGAATACCTACTGTTAATTGTGATGCAGTGTTTTTTTTGTACAAGGTCCGTTTGTACATGTACAAAGATGGTCCCTAAAAGTCTTTGTACATTTCGTACACACAAATTTTTGGGTACTATAATATGGTACGGTAGCGATTTAAGTGTGGCAAAAACAGAGTTGTTCGACCTTTGGTTACGTATTTTAGCAATTTCTAGGTTTCTGAGAGCAAAAATCAGTAATAATCGTCTCAAAACGGCGCGAAGCGCCAAAAATTTGGCATTTTTCCTTTCAAAATGCAATTTCTGAAATTATAAAGATAAATAGAACACACAATTGCTCATTTCAGCGCGGAGTGCCGAGAATTTTTGCGAATTTCGAAGCTTTTTTGCAGTTTTTGTCTACCAAAAAATCTTTGTACATGTACAAAGACGGTCCCCAAAAGTCTTTGTACATCGCGAAAAATCTTTGCCGAATACAAAAAAACCGTGTTGTGATGAGAAGAAGAAATGAAGAAAGAATAAATAGTTTATTGCGACAGAGACGGAATTAAATCAATACAAATTTAGTCAAATTAAAAAAAAGAATCAGAGTAAATACACTGAAATGTCGTCAATGCAATGAAATATATTATCAAAAACCTGCGCAAGGACTATAAAGGCGGTTTGCACTTACTTATAGTCTAAGGTAAAACTAATTTTCTCTAAACGACTGCTGAAGGAGGGAAAGTTCGGGGCATTTACAACTTCTTCTGGCAAATTTTTCCAAAGAGGAGGGAGTCTATTTGCAAAACAATACATTTTCAAATTTATGCGAGATTTAGGTATTTTTAGCTTTAGCGAGTTAACTGATCGAGTGATGCCATTACATACCGTGAACAACTCGTTAAAATCGATGTCTATAAGGCCATGGTAAATTTTATAGGCCATCGATAGATCATGACGGACTCGACGTAACTGAAGTGAGTCTAATTTAAGAAAATCCAATGCTATACTATAGCTCAAGTCGGGAAAATTTAAGACCCTTCTAGTAAAGTATCTTTGAACTCTCTCAATACTTTTCACGTCTTGCTTTTTGTGTGGTGACCAAATAAGCGTGCAATATTCAGTAAAGGTCGGATATACGTTTTATAAGCCAAAAGTAGCAGTTCAGCATCTTTAGCCTTAAATGCTCGAAAAATCAATGACATCCTAAAATATGCACTTTTAACTATATGTGCAATGTGCGGCGAAAAATCCATATATTCGTTCAAAAGAGTACCTAAATCTTTTACTTCGTTGTTTTCCAAAATATCCTCCATTCCGATCGAATATTTTTGCCTGGGATTTTTATGACCGAAATGCAAAACGGAGCACTTAGCCAAAGATAAAGGTAATTGCCACTTTTCAGACCACTCATGAACATTCAGTAACAAATTGTTCAACAAACCTGCTTGTTCTGTTACGGAAAATATTTTCACATCATCCGCAAACAGGTACATTTTCAACTTTTCATTTTTGTTTAGAAAAACGATATCATTTATGTAAAAAAGAAACAAAAGAGGACCAAGAACGCTACCCTGTGGAACTCCGCTAGTAACAGTGAGCTCAGAAAAAGAATCACCAATTTTTACCTGCTGAGTTCGACCATGTAAAAAATCTGTAATCCACAAAAATAATCGTCCTTTTAGTCCGTAAAATGAAAGTTTGTGAAGGAGTTTGTTATGTGAGAGAGAATCAAAAGCTTTGCAGAAGTCTAAATATATAGCATCAACCGGAATTATAGAATCGATGTGGCATATAATTTCGTTTATGTACATTAATAGTTGGGCTTCACACGATTTTTTAGGCAAAAATCCGAACTGAATAGATGGAAAAATTTTGTTTATTCGAATGTATGTTAAGATATTATCTGTTAATATTTTCTCTAAAATTCTGCAACTCACACACGTTAACGAAATAGGCCTATAATTTGAAGTTATGGAAGGATCACCCTTTTTGAAAATGGGGATGACGTGAGCTGTTTTTCCAGATTTTTGGAAGTTTACCAGTTAACAAGGAAATGGTAAAGATCTTTTTAAGCGGTAACAAAAGCGAGACTTTCAAATTTTTATACAAAATACAAGGTAATCCGTCTGGACCAAAGGGACTAGATAAAGATATGTGATCGCTGAGCAGCACAGCGAACAGTCGAATGAAACGTTGTTTTGAACTTGTCCTATTTTTTATGTTAGGTCCAGTGATCGGACCGAGGCCTCGGCCTCGGCAATCCTCGGCGTTTTTTGGAGCCTCGGCGCCGAGGGCGAAGCTGGAAAGCGCCGAGGCGCCGAGGGTTAAAATCAAATTCGAATAAGTTTAATATATCTATTAAATATTAACTATTTAGAATGCATCTGCAGTGCACAGGCAATTTTTTACCTATAGACTTTTCTTATGGTTTTAGTCGCGTACTCAGTTACACCAAGTTACATACAGCAAAGTGCCAATTTATTATTCATGTGATGACTAAGTTTTAATTCTCATGCTCGCTACATGGATCGGAAACACACATTCCCAAAGGGGAAGGGTTGAGGGAGGGTTATTACCCTCCTCTCAGGGTACAAGACTCAAGTCACCGTCAGACGATTTTTGGTGAAAACCTTTTGAATAATTTTTGAAGTTAATTTTTACTATTGCAAAAGTGCAGCTAAATATTAGAATTTCACGAAGTGATACAGTATTTTTGAATGTAAGCAAGAGTGAATAGACTAACTATCACTATAAAACATGCATGCAACAGCTCAAAATTTTCGGGAGGGGCTCCTCGGCATACATGTAACGGCTTGAAATTTCGGGTAGGGATTCCTGGCCATTTTCAGAAGGAGGGGGGATTAGCGACTCTAATTTTATGTCAAAAATGGCAAAAGCATCTGAAAATAGCCAACAAAGCGCAAATTTAAGCCCAAAATGGGGAGGGTGTGTCAAAATTTTCTAACGTTGAAGGGAAGGGTGTGTGGAGGACGTCCAACCCTGGGTGGATGGGGAATTCCCCAAACCCCCCTGTTACACGTATGATTTTCGGCCATTTTTATGGGAGAGGGGGTAAATGATCACGAATTTTCGGCCGAAAATCGCAAAAAAACACCTAAAAATGGCCAATAAATGCAGGTTTTGCCAAAAATCAATTTCGGCTCGTGCATTTTTTGGAGCCATTTTTATACAATGTTAAAATACTTTCTTGAACAAAGTGATATTAATTATATCGTTTTTCAGTATATTTTAGGAAATTTCAAAAAATTTTCGGCGCTTCGCGCAAAATATCGCTAATATACTGTATTTAGATTGAAGCAGGGGAAATAAACACTCCAAAATCAATTTTTGTGTAATCTAGGCATCTTTATGCAGATTTAAATATCTTTTGTATCTATTTATACTGTTTTTAAAAATTTTATGCAAAATAAAAACTATTTAATAACTTTGCACTTTTTTGCCGTTCAAAGATAAAATTGACTAATTTATCCTGATGTTGCATTGGATTTCTAAGCACAGTAGTGCTTATTACAAGATTTAATTGGCGTATTACAATATCTGTAATATTTCTGATTTTGTAGTACAAGTTGTTTTAGCTTTCTAAGTCGAGTTTTATGTGTAAATTTCATCAAAAGCTGATAAAAATTTCGGCGCTTCGCGCCGAACTAATATTATCAACTAAATTCAAGCCGAATTATCACATTTAGGGCCACGGTTTTTTGTATACGGCAAAGATTTTTCATAATGTACAGAATCTTTTCAGGACCGTCTTTGTACATGCACAAAGATTTTCGGAGAGACAAAAACTGTGAAAAGGTGTAAAATTTCCGAAAATTCTCGGGGCATCAGTAATTGTCTGTCCTGTAAATCTTTGAAATAGTAGCATTTGCATTTAGAATTGAGGAATGTCAAATATCCAGAAACCCAGGAATTAGCTAAGATACACTACCAAAGGTCGAAAAACCCTGTTTTACCATACTAAATCGCTACTGTACCATACTATAATAGTACACAAAAATTTGCATGTACAAAATGTTCAAAGACTTTTGGATACCATCTTTGTACACGTAAAAAGGTATCTTGCACAAAAAACACTGTTTAGGACTGCATGCCGGTTGCAGATCACACACTGACAGTATGTAAAAATGTGTATGTTTGAAAATATATTTATATGAAATATCTACAAAAATTTGTTCGCTCATACAAAGACACTACTTAATTTACTGGTCCCCATTTTGGGATTTCACTCTTCCCTCAACTCTGGACCTTGGAAAACTATGATCGGAAAGTACAGTGCAGTTTCCGTCATATTACCTGCCACACCAGAATTGGATGACCGAAAAAGCGTGTTTTAACATGCATTACTGCAAAAGCGAGCACAAAAATGGCTACAGTTCTGTCTTTACTAAGCTTATTTCGTTTGTTCGTTTATTTCTTCGACACTGTTTTCTAATTTATAGTAATAAAAGTTTTTACGTGCTTGTTCAGCCATATTTTATATCAACTATTCCAAGTCTTCGTCAACGGCAACTTGTTAAATTAAGTATGCTTTCATGCTGCTGACTTTATTCAATAAATCCTTCACACATTTAATCTACTATTATTGAAATAAAAATGAATTGTTTGACATTCGATAAAGTGTTTAATATTACGATTATTCTCTAGCTCATGTGCATACAAAATATTACTAAGAGTACTATTTATGGGTAAAGGTATATAAGCTTGACCCTCGGCATTACCCTCGGCTTCGGCCGAGGCGAGGATTTTAAGTCGCCTCGGCCGAGGCCGAGGGTCCAAAAAGTACCCTCGGTCCGATCACTGGTTGGGTCCTTTATATGTCACAAAGTAAGCCAAGTCAATGTTTATAAGCGTATACAGACAACTCGGTGTGTATCAGGAAAAACCCACCAAAAACCCCAAAAACCCAAAACGCAAAATTTTCAAATCTGGGTTTTTGCAAGCCCTGGTTGTGAGGCTGAGTGAATAGCTATTCATTTGCATAGTAGAACATAAATAAGATCGATCAAATTTATAGGAATTTTCCCAAAAGTCTGCCAGGTATAGGTTCGATTTTCATGCAAAGCGCCAGTCGAAGCAAGCTCTTTATAATGAGGTAATATTTATAATATTAATAATATTAATAATATTAATAATATTAACATTAATATTTATAATATTAATCCTGCTCACGGATTAATATTTCATTAAAACCAATTGCTAAAAATTTTTTTGCGGATGTTTTTTTCGACATACGCCTTTGATTAATTTTATGATTGCATGGAATTTGCATTTAAATTTTTTTTAACATGCCTGCTGGAATTTGCAGGTGGCCTGAAAGAATTTGGAGAAAGTAAGTCGGTTTGAAATGCTTTATCGCTGTATTGAATTAGAAAAGGGTACGATTTATTTTTTTAAATTACCTACTTCATTTTGTTGAACGTGATTTATGTGTACCGATAGCAGAATTTTGAACGCGAAGGTTTCCGAAATTTTTAAATAAAAGGAATGTCGAAATCGTGGGAAGCACAAAATGCCATTTTTTAGTTTTCGCGATCTAGTATTAATAAAAAATTTTGAAAATGTTAATATTTTTCCATTTTAATTGATTTTGTTTGGAGGGATGTTCCCCTCATTGGTACAAAAAATCGATATGTTTCTTGTGACCGTTTCTCAAATTTTTCCCACGCATCGCGCCCAACTTTCTTGTCAGCCTGAAAGTCATATATTTTTGCCATGGACGTGTTCTTGTAGCGCCAAAATTTATTATGACCATTGAAGCGATTTCTGAAGCATAAATGACTATTTTAGTTTATTCCTATCCAATTTTTTTAGCATAAATTGAAATAATATTCAATGTTGCAAGTCAGATATATATAATTGGCTGCTCTTAGCTAATGTGAAAATCATTCTAGCATCTTCGCATTAAATCCCAAAGCTAATTTTTTTTGAGGAAATTTTTTCAAAAAATATGATTTTCAATAATAGATTTGTAGAACGACAAAATATGCTATTCGGCATGTGAACAGCGAAATGTTGGGCTCTTTTTCTGACTGTTTCCGGAATAGTTACGATTCCACCACAATCTCACGAAAATCACTGTTCGTGGACACCGCATATGCGCATCGTCTTAATTTCACAATATTGCATGACTTTGTTCATATGTATGCGAGGCCATAGCCGAGGGCGAAGGGGCATTCGCCTTTCCCCCTTTGCCTCCCTCCCCTCCCGAAATCGAATGAGTTTTTTTTCTCACAAGGTTCCCCCAAAGAAAGAATTAAAAAATTCACGTAGTGCATTTAAAAGGTCGCCAAAGTAAGTTTTTTGCGTACTTTTGAGCTAATAAAGACCTAATTTGGGGTGCTTCGCGCCGGATTAATCGGTGCTGTATAGTTTTTTTGTCTTTTAAAGTATTTAAATTTGAGTTTGACATTGAGAAAATGTCAGATTTTTCCTTTGCGTCGAATCACTAATTTTCTGGTTGTTCTTCTTTGCAGAACACAAAGATTGAGTACAAATGTGAAAAGTTAAGAAATTGTTAATGAATTTGACGATGAGAAATCAGTTGCGCAGATGGTTTAAGCGATAGTTTTCTGTGTTTGAGATTGAAATAAGCTGAAAAATGTTTCAAATTTTTCTTCAATATTGTGTAGAGCTTGCTGAGGAACATTCAAAAATGCCCTTATTTTTGACTACCTCATAATGGTTATCGAGATGAACGACTTTCAAAATTTTTTGTATCCCCTGAAATAAAATCTTATCCATGGAAGTTTCGTTTACAATTTTTTTCGGTCATACCAATATATCTGATGTCGTTTTCAATGTTCATTACATAATGCTAAAGATATCGGTACGTACTGTTAATTAGTGGTCGAAATGAAATGATTTTGATATTCGTAAACATACAAACTTGTATAATAAATCATATGGTTCTGATACAAGTGAACAGAGATTTTCAAAGGCGGGCGGACTGAGCAGACAATCAGTTTAGTCATAGGTAGCGCGTTAGCGCGTATATAATATACTTGGACCCCCTAAAAAGTTTCTGCTTCCCTACAGCTATGACGGGACACTTCTGAATTAGCGCTTTTTCAAAAATAGATAATAAAAAAGATTCGATGCCGCCATTTTTTATTTTTTTACACTTCTACCCAGTGTGTAAAGAGCGTGTAAAGTTTTACTGTAACGTTACAACATATAGTTTCTTAAATTTTGGCTGGTCACACGACTTTTCTAGCTTAGTTTTGCATTCTGTTTGGTCTGTTTTTTAAATGTAGACAATTGACTAAGCTCAAAACTACTTATTTATTTTTCTAAGTGACTTATTTACAGAGTGATAGTGTAAAGAGTGTAAAGAATTTGATTTGAGGGTGAAAAGACACGTTTCGGCCTGTATTTGGTCTTTAACAACGTCGGTTATAAGTCCCGAAAATTTGTTCCAACAGAAATAAACTACGACTCAAGGGCTACTTTCGGTTTACCAGCAAACTTGTGTACACTCAATACGGAGTTAGATCTAGAGGTTTAAACTTTACGCTCTAGTGGATGGTGAAAAAAACAGATTTTGTCTAAGATTTATCTACCAACTTTTCCGCTTATTAGTCGGGATAAATTGAAAAAATAGAAATAAAGTACTTTTTAAGAGCAAGGTACACGTCGCAGCAAATCGCGTTTAAAAACGCAATTTTGAGTTATTTAGGGGGTGTAAAGTTCGAAACTAGGGGTGTAAAATAGGTGAAAAAACGCTTTTTTTCCTATTTTGATTGGTAAATATCTTAAAATATTTTGCGGAACAGAAGTTTTGCACATACAAACGTACTACGATTCAAAGGCTACAAATTCGCCCAAACATAATTTCTTTACACTCAATGGGGAGTTGGGTTCAGATTTTTAAAGTTTACAATGTGTTGGATGGTGCAAAATACGTTTTCGTCCGTTTTTTTGTTCGCCACTTTCTCCGTTGAGAAGTAGGGTGAGGTCAAATGGAATAAAAACAAAGTACTTTCTAAGGGGTAGACGTCACAACAAATTGCATTTGTTTACATCAATATTGAGCGTTTTTGGGAGGTGTAAAGTCGAAAATTGAGTGTGTTAAACGGGTTTATGTCTTGTTTTTTATGCCAACTTATCCAGTATGATTCTGGACATGACCTCAAGTCTAAAAACGTACCATGAATCGAACGTGACATGCGAGTTGGGCGTGTTTGTTTACACAGTAAATCGATTTATAGCATTAAAATACTTATGGCCTGTTTAAGCAATCAATGCTGAAGCTTTAAAAAGGTAATACGTAGCAAAGAAACTGGCACGGAGCGCCGAAAAGTTTGAACTTTTTTGTCATTTAAGTAAATAATAATTAAATTATCTATATTTTTATTTACTTAGATTAGTTCAAAATCGGACGTTTTTAGACAATTGTTGCTCCATATTTTTCGTGAAAGGCCAAAAAATCCAACTCTTTATATGTGCTGTGCAAATTTTAGCCTTATATATATATATATATATATATATATATATATATATATATATATATATATATATTATATTATATATATATATAATATTATATATATATATATATATATATATATATATATATATATATATAATATATATATATATATATATATATATATATATATATATATATATATATATATATATATATATATATATATATATATATATATATATATATATATATATATCATAGGTAGCGCGATAGCGCTACCTATAATATACTTGGCCATCCTTTTTTCTTATATGTTTTTCACAGCGAGTGCGAAATTTGTGTCCCCCCCTCACAGCTATAACGGCACACATCTGAGAGGTGCGGTTTTTTTTAAAAGGTAGATAATAAAAAAACTTAGTGCCCCCATTTTTTTCTTGTTTACACTAAATACCGAGCGCGTCGTGAGTGTGTAAAGTTTACACCAAAAATTCAAATAATTTGCGGAGGGCCAATTTTTTTAAAAAATGTTTTCCCTAATTAGTAGGTTACGAATCTGGTCTTAAAATTTCTTTACACTCATTGGTTGTTGCACAGGAGTGTAAATTAGACGGTTTTTTTACAGTTTTCATGTGGCCAAGCATATCTAACTCAGTTTTACATTCTATGCAGTCTGATTGGTTTCAAAATGTGGACGGTTAAAAAATCTAAGGGAGACTTTTTTTAATTTTTTTTCAAACGTAATATTCTCGAATTTAGAGGCGGTTTATTGTAAAGAGTCTAAGACAAAAAAATTTTTCCCTGCCATATTCTCCACTTGGTAGACAAAACGTGGTAACTACCCTTAAAATGTGCCTCGTCTTAAGCGCTACACGTCAAAATTTATTTTGTTTTTTTACAATCAATATTGCGTTATTAGTGCAAGTGTAAACTTTACACTGAAAACATTTTTTCCGCCCATAGCGTCGTGGATGATGAATTTTTAAAAAAATGTTTTCCCTAATTAGTAGGTTACGAATCTGGTCTTAAAATTTCTTTACACTCATTGGTTGTTGCACGGGAGTGTAAATTAGACGGTCTTTTACTGTTTTAATGTGCAAGAGCATATCTAACTCAGTTTTACATTCTATGCAGTCTGATTGGTTTCAAAAGGTAGACGGTTATAAAATCTAGGAGAAACTTTTTTTATTTTTTCTTAAAAAGTAATATTTTCGAATTTAGAGGCGGTTTATTGTAAAGAGTCTGAGACAAAAAATATTTTTTTCCCTGCCATATTCTCCACTTAGTAGAAAGAACGTGGTAACTACCTTTAAAATCTGCCTCGTCTTAAGCGCTACACGTCAAAATTTATTTTGTTTCTTTACAATCAATATTGCGTTATTAGTGCAGGTGTAAACTTTACACTGAAAAATTTTTTCCGCCCAGAGCGTCGTGGATGATAAATTTTTTTAAAAATGTTCTCTGTGAGGTCAGAATAACGAATCTGACCTTCAAACTTTTCTACAATTAATACACAGTACCAGGGGTTTAAACTTTACACTCTAGTGGATGAGTAAAAAAACGGATTTTGTCCAAGATTTCTCTGCCAACTTTTTCGGTTATGAGTTAAGATAATTTAAATAGATAAATATAAAGTAACTTTTAAGGGCTACACGTCGAAGCAAACCGCGTTCAAAAAAACGTAATATTGAGTTGTTTATGGGGGTGTAAAGTTCGAAATCTGAGGTGTAAAATAGGCGAAAAAACAGGTTTTTTCGTATTTAATTGGTAAATCATATCAAATATTTCGCGGAACATAAGTTTGGCACATACAAACGTACTACAATCAAAGGGCTACAAACTGGCCCAAACCGAATTTATTTACACTCAATGGGGCGTTCGGTTCAGATTTTTAAAGTTTACAATGTGGTGGACAGTGAAAAATACGTGTTTGTCCATATTTTTGTTCGCCACCCCTTAAAAGTACTTTATTTTTATTCTATTCGACCTCTCCCGACTTCTTCACTTCATATTTTTGTTCGCCACCCCTTAGAAAGTACTTTATTTTTATCCTATTCGACCTCTCCCGACTTCTGAACAGAGAAAGTGGAGTGTAAATAAATTCGGTTTGGGCCAGTTTGTAGCCCTTTGATTGTAGTACGTTTGTATGTGCCAAACTTATGTTTGTAAACTTTACACTGAAAAAATTTTTGGGAAAAAAATCGGTTTGGGTTTTTTTGAAACAGATGAAAAAAACCGATTGATTGCCCCAGATGTACATTCTTGTGCTCAATTTCCATACGCACGTACACGACCGTTAAGCGCAACGCTTAAGTGAGTCGCCCGGGACCACCTTCCCCTAAAAATTATCATATTTTTCATTCCATTCCCACACATATTTTCAATCAAAATCCGGGATAGGAAAATGGGTACTCGGGCTTAATGCGACTTGAGTACGAATTGGTATGTGTGTTATCATATCTTACGTGTGTTAAAAGATCATATGTGTGTGTCTCATATTTGTGCCTGTCTCGTTTGTACATACCTTTACCCAGGGGCGGATTTAGGGGGGGCGGCCGCCTCCTCCATTGGCCCAAAAAAGTGCGCAAAATTAAGCATTTTTAAGCGATTTTTAGCGATTTTCGGGTTAAAACGGCTAATTTTTCCGCCCAAGTCAGGGTTCCGCCCCCCTTAGGGATACCGCCCCCCTTAGGAAAATCCTAGATCCGCCACTGCCTTTACCGTAAGCTTTTGCCCATAGGCCTATTGTCGTATTCATAGATCCTTTTCATCTCTTGGTTCGTGTTGTTACGCCTCTTTTTCCGCATCAGTTAAAACTGCGTGCGAGCGCAGTTTTGACGGCACTTTAAGATTTTACATTTTACAATTAGTTTTTGAGCCTGAGAGCCTCTCCGCCAGCTTCCGCGCTGAGCGTATCTTTTTTCTTTTCGTCGCCGTACGTGAGCAGACTCCGTACGTGCCTTTTTATCTGCTTGGCTGCAGAACTCGTCTGTTAGTTTTCCTGCGTAGTGTGCACGCTTCTTTTCGCCGTACGCTTTGTTTTTTATCATTCGAGTTTGTGCCAATTGGCATCAGTTGTTGTATGCCTTTGGCAGGGCTTTGTGCCCTTGTTTAATTACATTGTTTGATTTTACCCGATTAGCGTAACACGACGGTCAGCAGCATGTATCCTCCATGCTGTCGCTTTTTAATTGCTTCATAATTTTTCTGTCCGAAAAATATTGTAAAAATTAATTATTTAATTAACGATGCTGGGCTCGGTTGAATTTCCGTGCTGTTGAATTCTGTCCTTGTGCTACACTATACTTAGGAACCCTTAATATTTTCAAGCACCGGAATTCGGTCCAAAACAAGTTAAATAATAATCTTTTTGAGCCCTCAATTAGGTTTCCGGGGAACTTACTTTAATTAGGTACTTAATCTCAAAGGGGTTAAGTAAGTAAGTTTCACTAGGTGCGTGCGTAGTGGGACGGGCTACCTTGAATAGGCCGGGCCGCTTACCCCCGAATCGCCGGCTGGTGATCGACCTCCTAAAAAGGGCGAGAACCCCCGTGTGAGCGCATAAGCTTGAGATTCGGGTTAAGTAAGCGAAGTGAACGTAGCTTGAGTCTACGTTAACACATCTGATATTTATTTGTCCTTGGGCCATTGTGGAGACTTAATTTTTTCATAAATGTTGATCGTAATATCAGAATAACGAATCCGACTGAAATTTTCTTTAAACTCTGTGGTTGTGTAATGTTTACACTGCATATTAACTCTTGTTCTAGAGCCTTGCGGAAGCTTAATTTTTTTTCAAAATGTTCTACGTAAAATCAGAATTGTGAATCTGACTGTTAGTTTTCTCTACACCTAGTAGTTGTGTTAAATTTGCACTAATCATTTGTTGTTAAAATGTAGTTTATACTACAAATTTATTTCACTTCCAAATCTGAGCGTTAGTGTTCCTTACACTTGAAATTTGCGTAAAGTTAATGCTGAAAAACTTTGATCTGTTAAAATAATGTAAGGTTGTCTTGTTTGAGAAGGATAATGCTGATGTTAAGAACAGTATTGCTTTCCGTGTTCTCGGACTGCTGTCATTATAATGGCATGTTACTGTATGTGTTTACTGACTGATGTACTCAAATCATACTAATTAAAAGCGGGGTACTAGCAAAGAAAAATGCTCCGATGGAACAAAAAAGATGAATATACTTGGAATTGTGGATTATTAAGGATGTAAAAGGATGGGACTAGGAAAAATCTACCTAAAGTCGCAAAATCTGCTAAAAATCACACTTTCTCTAAGCAACGCAAAAAATCGAAGTATATTCTGCAGCCTCTAAAAAGTGTCTTTTTTAAATAATGTTCAAAGTTTCAGATAAGAGTGTATAAACGAAATCTGTAATGTTTATTTTTTAAATTAATGGCAAGTAGCAACGCTGACTAGCTTCGTATCCTGATCGATAGAAAATTAAGTGGTATTGTATTTAAAGTTGTTTTATTTTCTTCTGAGCATTAAAGCAAGCAAAGCAGCGGCCGATTGATTAGTGCACACAATCCTTAAGGGCATGCTAGTGTACCTACATCTAGTCTGTTTCAAGTCAACTTAAGTGTTTCCTACTGTTTTAAACCATTCATTCCATTGGCTTAGAAAGACAGTTAGTTTACTCAACATCATTTCCCATAGCTACTGCGTAGCTAATGTGCTGCTTTTTCAATCATTCTTATGGTTAAATATTTATTTTAATCTGTTGGCCGCAGAATATACTTCGATTTTTTGCGTTGCTTAGAGAAAGTGTGATTTTTAGCAGATTTTGCGACTTTAGGTAGATTTTTCCTAGTCCCATCCTTTTACATCCTTAATAATCCACAATTCCAAGTATATTCATCTTTTTTGTTCCATCAGAGCATTTTTTCTATATATATATATATATATATATATATATATATATATATATATATATATATATATATATATATATATATATATATATATATATATATATATATATATATGGGTCAGCGATAGGTAAGCAAATCTGTGCAGGAAATACAGATTTTCATCTTAGTCAAGTATCCTAGAGTAGGTTGCCAATAAAAGTGCAGCAATCGGCGCGGCATGACCATCTTCAAAAAGCATTTTTACAAAATCAGTCTTACGTTATAAACACCGTTTTGTAGGTTTCTGACAATGCATTATTCGTTCTAGCGCGTAAAAACAAAAATTTCGACAAATATGAAACCCCTTACAATCATAGATGGGCAGGTGTGCAAGATTTTTTTAAAGGTTAAAAAATTGTCTTAAAAGTGGCGGTATGGCAAACAACACCATTTTTCTACGTTTCTCACCGAGCGCGAGCACAGTCCATTGGCATCAAAAAGTTGCGAAAAAAACAAAAAATTTCAAAAATTGAATTCTGGGGGATATTTTGGTTACTTTGGGAATATTCGGCCTTCTGGGAGGGGGTGTATATACCCTCACGCCCACGTGCGCTTACAACACGTATGATATGAAGTGGGTAATAAGTATGCATGAAAGTCATTCTTTATAAAAAGTGGATTAGCTACCACCTTCTATTTTATGACGACGATTTGTTCTTTGTTAGCTGTTGAAACACGTGTGGTTATTTAGGGTGCGTTGTATTATTAACTGGCTATTCGCTGTCAATTTATTTATCATATAAATGGCCGAAACTCCAGCATGGTATTTCACAAAGGCATTGTCACATAGACAAAAAGTTTTACGTCTATACAAGCAAGCACTTCGTGTAGTTTACGACTGGTATGGTCATGACATGTACGTTCCATTATTTACCTATGTATCTACATGTAGTTCTTATTTGTGAAAGGCAGAAGTTGATCATTATTTAGACATGCAAAGAAATTTTCGTCACCCCTGAAAGTAAAACGGGTGCATTAAATCCACACATTCAAAATGTCAATTGAAGTAAAGAGTGCGAAAGATTAATGTTCTACATTTAACATGGAATATATAATGGAGCTAGATCTCCATCGATAGTCGGCCATTCAACAAAATGATTCAAATGTTCAATCCCCTTTCAATATTAGACAAAATCTTGCATGTTAAGACATTCCGCTTTCAATATTAGACAAAATCTTGCATGTTAAGACTTTTTAATGTGTTTTTGCTATGTCCGAGTAAAAATTTGGAAACCGACTGACTACCCTACCCAAAATGTTGACTTGTTGTATACTATGATCCAGACATGTGTAATAATGCAAGCTCAAAAAGGTCGTTTGGGTTGAAGAGGTTCGAGATATTTTCTGCGTTTTACTACCCAGTCAGTGTTAGATAATGATAGAAAGGCCCAAATCACTGACATTTTCGATGTACTTTCAAAAAATCGAAGGTTTAAAAAAATATATGTGCTAAAGTGATATAAGATGAAATAAATGCACGCATATTCAGGGGCGGATTCAGGGGGGGGGCGGGGGTCGGCCGCCCCCCCCGTCGGCCCAAAATATTGCACAAAATTAAGCATTTTTGAGCGATTTTCGGGTTAAAACGGCTAATTTTTCCGCCCAAGTCAGGGTTCCGCCCCCACCCCTTAGGTATACCGCCCCCCTTAGGAAAATCCTAGATCCGCCACTGCGCATATTATATCTTATCTGATGTTGTAAGGCATTTTGTGGCAAAATTGCCTAAAACACTCCTTATTTGGGAAACATCGCGGAAGAATACCTGACTTTTACACACTTAGGCGGGTCAGGAGCACACCTGGGCGTGGGGGTTGGGGGAGGTATGCAACCCCCGAGAAACCAAAACACCCCCAGAATTCAATTTTTGTAAATTTTTTCGTTTTTTTCGCAGTTTTTTAGATGCTAATGGATTATGCTCGATGAGGAACGTCGAAAAATGGCGTTTTTCGCCATTCCACTGTTTTTAGGGCCATTTTTTGACCTTTGAAAAATGTTGCACCCCCAGAATTTTCTTGCTGCCCACGTATGGTCAGGAGTAATGCTCTACCTCACCCCTTCTCATGCACTTATGTGAGGTCAGCTCGGAAATAATTTTTCTTGGCTGGCTGACTTCATCATTTTGTAGCGTATGTATCTGCTAACTTATCATCTTTAAATAATTAAGTACCCTTAAATTCTTATGCAAGATATTATTTCGGGGAGCACGAAAATTTAAAGGTCAAATACCATGGGAATCATTAGAAGATAGGCGAAAATAAAGGCATTTTTGAGCTTATCTCGGCGAGATCTATCCAATGATTATGCTCATATAGAACAAATCTATCATTTAAATTATCCATACAACTGATTTTTCATCACTCAGTCGATGAATAATTTCCAGTTTTTGTCTTTGTATTCAATCTTTGTGCTTTACAAACTAAGACAATGCAGAAGAGAATAATCAATTTGTTATGTTCTATATGTCCAGTTCAAATTTGAGCGGTTTAAAAACAAAAGTATGTATAAACGATAAATCCAGCGTGAAGCGCCGGAAAATTTTCAGTTTATTAGCTCAAAAGTACCTACGCTAAAAACCTGTGTTGGCGGAGTTTAAGACGCATTCCGGGAATTTCCCATTTTCCCTCTTGGGACCCTTGTGAAAAATAAATTTTTTTCCATTCGGAGGGGGCGGGAATCACACGTGGGAGGTTTGTGTTATGCAACCCCCAGAAGTTGGAATATCCCCCCCCAGAAATCAAAGTACCCCCCAGAATTCTATTTTTGAAATTTTTATGCTTTTTTAGCGATTTTTTTGTCATTGGATATTGCTCGATGAGAAACATCGAAAAATGGTGTTTTTTCGCCATACGACCACTTTTAAGACCATTTTTTACCTTTGAAAGATTTTTACCCCCCCTTCCTCAGAATTTTGGTGCTGCGCACCTATGGCGGGAATATGGGTCTGACTATCGTCAACAGTGGAGCGTATTTTTCAATATCAGAAGTATTTAGTCAGATTCCAGACCACGAATTCTAAGATTTTTTTATCATTAATAGATGCGTCCAATGATTTTGGCTAAGAATGGTATTTATAGACAAGTCACTTATTTACTCCTATATATATTTTTACTTCAGTGTACATATATATATCTGTTTTGATTCGCATTTTATTAATACGTGATTCACGTTAAGATTAGAATTGCGTTTTCAAATGGTTCTTTTGCGGAGCCGTTTCGACGAATATAAGAATGAAAAGGATACTCGAAAAGCAAAAATGCTGCTTATTGATGGCATTAAGGAGTTGTGGTCTAAACGCGCTCCTGAGACTTTTATCCGTAAGAAATTCATGTGCTGTCAAGCTCATTTGAACGCTGGTTTAGGTTGCTTAGGACCCGAAAGACCAGAATCTACATTTTAAATCTAAAAATCAACGATTTTGATATTGTTAAAAATTCTAGCATATTGACTTTTCAATATATTTAATGTTTTGCTACCGGATCGTTTTATCGTTTTGATGCTTTTATAATTGAAAATTCTACGCAGACAATTATAATTAACTTTAGCAGTCAGAAAAAGGTGCATTGGATCGTGTGACGGGTGACCATTGCATACATGTGACGGGGGGGGGGGTTTGGGGGATCTTCTGACCCAATGTCATACGTCCCCCCATCCATCCAAAGTCAGAAAAATTTTGACTCTCTCCCCTACCGATTTTTGGGAAAAAAGTGGTATTTTTTGGCTATTTTCACGTGTTTTTGGCCAAAAATTAGAGGTCATTCCCCTCTCTCAAAAATGGCCGGAGACCCCCCCCCCTCCAAAAATTTATTTTGAGCCGTTACATGTCAGGACAATTGACTTTCTTCAAGGGCAAATGGTTTTAATAAATGACTTTGGATGCGAATAAAATGTGCTATAAATTCTTGATAACAAATAGTTCTTGATGAGTATTAAAGAACAATTTTATATAAATAAATACGAATAAATTTTTTTATTATAGTTAAGCATTTCTGATTTTTTCCGAAGTTTTCGCTTTTTGCGTCTATGTACTTTCTTAATTCATTCAGTATTGCATGAGTGCTGGCCAACGTAATGCCGAATATGTGCATATATGTAGTACTGTCCTCCAAATAGACAATTTTTCGTGTTTTTTGCACTTATGTACTGTACAACCACCCCAATCTATAAAGTTTTATAATCAGATCAATCTGCCGTTAGAGCCCCAATTTACGCCACTTAGTTAATTTCACAAATTTCTTTCGTCTCAAAAAAAAATTGAGCAAAAACCAGCAAAGTCTAAGCTACATTAAAATTTAAAAGTTCTAAAATCTTTATAAATTAAATCTTTGACTCACAGAAACAAGTTTAGATGAGGTTCTTATACATCCTCTTCTAGAAACAATGCTAACTAAAGAAGCTCAATGAAAACTAATTTTGTTGCCATGGCGACATATACTCATAGCATTAGTTTTTTATGTCAAAGTGGTTTTTTTAAGTCACATTCGAACTTTTTGGGATTTTTGTTGGGAGTTCCTATACTTCCGGAAAAATAAGTCTCAAGCATCACGTAGACTGCACGAGGAACATTGCTACTAAGTTTTATAAGAATCGTCGCTGGTTTTTTAGGTTAAAACTGGTTTTTTATTAGGTTTGACTTAGAAGGTATAATGTAGTTCTATGGATAGGATACGACAGCTAATTTTTTCAGAACAACCTTTACAGGGGTTTAACGTAAAAAATTAAAAGATTCCTACAAGTATGAATACGGGTAGAATAGCGACTCTTAAAAAGGCATGAAATATGCGCAAAAAAATAGTGATTTTTTCGATAGTTTTAGGCAAATTCCATATCTCAAGTTTCTGAATGACCCGGAAAGAAATCAGGCCTCAGTTGTGATGTACATGACAGTTCTTTCAACAGTACAATATCATTGGCCAATGGCCATCCCTCTAGCTTACTGAGAAAAAGGGTGTTTTTTTAATTCAAAAATCGGCTGGTTTTTTCAGAGGACAGCACTATATATGTAATGCATTGCATAAATGGGTATAGTAAGAGAGGGTGGCCGGAAAGCGGATAATCAAAATAAGTCATAGCATAGAGTGGTAAGCATAAAATGCAGTTTTTGTGTTGATTATATCACGAATTTGCTCAGTAACTCCAATAATTATACTTGACATTAGAAGACGGATGAATTTAATTTCAAAATAATTGCTATCAAACAACGTCTTTTTTATAATGTATTATGTAGATAATTCGCTGTACATGACAGAAAATTTGCAATAATCATACGAATTTACGGAAAAATCAAAACATAATTAATTGATAATAAGCAGGTTAATTGATAATTTGGATAAATGAGTTGAATTTTTATGCAATTAACCCGAACCTTAGCTTTTCCCTAAAATCGTATTGTCTTAGAAATATCAAATTTTTGGCGCTTCGCGCCATATACACATTTTTTACTATATTTTGTCCAATTTACTTCATTTTTAAAACTTTTCTATATTTCTTACTGTTTCTATGTTCAACAAAGAACGAGCACTGTCCGAAACGTAAAAAACAGTGTTTTTGGCGTGCGCCTATCGTTTTTATTCCAAAAGAGGCACTTTTTAAAAATTTTTGGGCCTGACTCCCACCCCAGAATTCCCATGCTGTTTATGTATATATGGTGACAATACCCGTTTTTTCAAAATTTTAGAAAGGACCCCTCCTACCCCTGCCCTCGTATAATGTGTTGTATTATTTTTCGGTTCGCAAGTTATTTTTTCAATAAGATAAGCACGCAAAGCGTATAAAATATCGAGTTCGGTCGACTGAAATATTTAAAAGATGTTAAGCTGAGGAGTTTTCAAATTTAAGCACTTGAAAATAGCTCATTTTTTGCAGATAAAAAATTTTCGATGCATTTTTTACCATCGAAATGTCATGTTTATGACGATGGCATTCATTCATGCTGCAGTGATAAGCGAAGGAAGAAATTTCTGTACGTGCGATCGTTCGTACTGTTTATTGAACTTTCAATATAAGCTTATTACTTTAATAATGATTAATACTATGCTTTAGTTTTTTGCTGTGAAAAAAATTATGCCCTGTAGGTGCGCAAGGTCAAACTTTCAGGGGAGGGTAAAAACCAAAAATTGTTAGATAGCTAAGTGTTTCGTAAAAACGGTTCTATATCCTTGTTGAGCTCAGAAAATGAGCCATGTAGCCTTTTTGGGCTCAGAAAACTAACTAAGCGATATAGCCTTTTTGGACTAAAAATAGCTATTTAACCCTAATTGCTCTTATGATATAAAACATGCATAACTATAGAGTCCAGACTAATAATTATAAAAGTTTACCTTTTTTGTCGTCTCGCTGTCTTTTATCTCGCTTCATTATTTATCGTTTATTTCAGATTTTGGGTCTCCTCCTTGCTTTTCGTATGGTCGTAGCATAGGACCCCATGAAAACGTAGGTTAATTTTACTTTTATTTATTCAAGTATTGATTTTTAAGAGTATATATATCAGCATAACAATCCATGATTGGGTTCAATTGTTGTTAATTTAAAAGGTTATCAGCATAATTAATTTATATTATTATGCATGCAACCAGTGATCGGACCGAGGCCTCGGCCTCGGCAAGCCTCGGCGTTTTTTGGAGCCTCGGCCTCGGCGCCGAGGGCGAAGCTGAAAAGTGCCGAGGCGCCGAGGGTTAAAATCAAATTTGAATAAGTTCAATATGTCCGTTGAATATTAATTATTTAAAATGCATCTGCAGTACAAAGGCTATTTTTTACCTATAGACTTTTCTTGTGGTTTCAGCCGCGTACCCAGTTACACAAAGTTACATACAGCAAAGTGCAAATTTATTATTCATGTGATGACTAAGTTTTAATTCTCATGCTTGCTACATGAATCGGAAACACTTATTCCTGAAGGGAGGGATGAGGGAGGTTTATTACCCCCTCTCAGGGTACAAGACTCAAGTCACTGACAGACGATTTTTGGTGAAAACCTTTTGAATATTTTTGAACCTAATTTTTACTGTGGCAAAAGTGCAGCTATTAGAATTTCCCGAAGTGATAGAGTATTTTTGAATGTAAGCAAGAGTAAATAGACAAACTGTCACTATAAAACATGCATGTAACAGCTCAAAATTTTCGGGAGGGGCTCCTCGGCATTTCGGGTGGGGGATTAGTGACTTTAATTATATGTCAAAAATGGCAAAAGCACCTAAAATAGCCAACAAAGCGCAAATTTTCGCCAAAAATGGGGAGGGTGGGTCAAAATTTAGTGACCTTGGAGGGAAGGGTTAGGGGAGGACGTCCAACCCTGGGTGGGTGGGGAATTCCCCAAAGCCCTTCCTGTTACACGTATGGTTTTCGGCCATTTTTATGGGAGAGGGCGTAAATGATTACGAATTTTCGGCCGAAAATCGCAGAAACGCACCTAAAAATGGCCAATAAATATAGGTTTTGCCAAAAATCAATTTCGGCTCGTGCATTTCTTGGAGCCATTTTTATACATTGTTAAAATACTTTCTTGGACAAAGTGATATTAATTATATCGTTTTTCAGTATTTTTTTAGGAAATTTCAAAAAATTTTCGGCGCTTCGCGCAAAATATCGCTAATATACTGTATTTAGATTGAAGCAGAGGCATTAAACACTCAAAAATCAATTTTTGTGTAATCTAGGCATCTTTATGCAGATTCAAATATCTTTTGTATCCATTTTTACTGTTTTTAAAAATTTTATGCAAAACAAGTACTATTTAATAAGTCAGCACATTTAGCCGTTCAAAGATAAAATTGACTAATTTATCCTGATGTTGCATTGGATTTCTAAGCACAGTAGTGCTTATTACAAGATTTAATTGACATATTACAATATCTGTAATATTTCTGATTTTGTAGTACAAGTTGTTTGGCTTTCTCAGTCAAGTTTTATGTGTAAATTTCATCAAAAGCTCATAAAAATTTCGGCGCTTCGCGGCAAATAATCTTATGAACTATATCCAGGCCGAATTATCACATTTAGGACCACGGTTTTTTGTATTCGGCAAAGATTTTTCATAATGTACAGAGACTTTTCAGGACTGTCTTTGTACATGCACAAAGATTTTTGGAGAGACAAAAACTGTAAAAAGGTGTAAAATTCCCGAAAATTTTCGGCGCATCAGTAATTGTCTGTCCTATATATCTTTAAAATAGTAGAATTTGCATTTAGAATGGAAAAAATGTCAAATATTCAGAAACCCAGGAATTAGCTAAGATATGCTACCGAAGGTCGAAAACTGCTGTTTTACCACACTAAATCGCTACTGTACCATACTATAATAGTACACAAAAATTTGCATGTATGTACAAAATGTTCAAAGACTTTTGGATACCATTTTTGTACATATAAAAAGGTATCTTGCACAAAAAAAACACTGTTTAGGACTGCATGCCGGTTGTAGGTCACACACTGGCAGTATGTAAAAATGTGTATGTTTAAAAATATATTTATATAAAATATCTACAAAAATTTGTTCGCTCATACAAAGACACTACTTAATTTACTGGTCCCCCATTTTGGGATTTCACCCTTCCCTCAACTCTGGACCTTGGGAAACTATGATTAACTTTTCCATGTCTTCAACGGCAACTTGTTAAATTAAGTATGCTTTCATTCTGCTGACTTTATTCAATAAATCCTTTACACATTTAATCTACTATTATTGAAAATGACATTTGATAAAGTGTTCAATATTACGATTATTCTCTAGCTCATGTGCATACAAAATATTCTAAGAGCACTATTTATGGGTATAGGTATATAAGCTTGACCCTCGGCATTACCCCTCGGCCTCGGCCGAGGCAAGGATTTTAAGGCGCCTCGGCCTCGGCCGAGGCCGAGGCAAGGATTTTAAGGCGCCTCGGCCGAGGCCGAGGCCGAGGGTCCAAAAGTACCCTCGGTCCGATCACTGCATGCAACCTGTCTTGCACTGCAAACGAATTTTGCGGGCTGAAATTTTAAAATGCCTTTTCGGGTTTAGAGATGGTGTTTACGCGTCAAAAACATCGTTTTTCGGCTTTTCTGACGATGTTCCATCTTTCTAGAGCATAAAAAGATTTAAAAATTCTAAAAAATAGAAAAATCGAACGAGTTGAATTAAATATAATCAAAAAACGAGTATATGACGCGAAACGCTGAAAATTTGACACTTTTAAGCAAATAGATAGATAAAAGCGCTTAAAACTGCGCCTTTTCTACGAATTTCTTTGAAAGTATAGGGAACTTGTGAAGAATTCGGGGGAAGGGTGAAAACATATATGCATGCAACATATTTATAGCTTAGTTTTGCGATTCTGATAAATGTGTGCTCGCCATACCGCCTGGGCAATAATTAGTGGTTGTCCTGGTTCGAAAATTGGTTGTCCGATGTCCAGATCGAAAGTTGGTATTTAGGTCAAAAAGCTGCTTGCGTATCTTCGAGGAAAAAATGGTTTTTTGGCTTGAAAGGCGGTTGTTTCAGCCCAAAAACTTGTCCAAATCCGAAAGCGGGGTTGTCTGCTTCAAAAAGTTGTTTTCCTGCTTAGAAAAAGGAGTCGTCTTTTCCAAAAGTTGGATTTTTAGGTACTGCAACGCGAAGGGGACCATAGATAGGCAGCAGCCAAATTATGGGAACCCGATGGAGCAAAATCGCCAAAAAATAGCTTTGAAAATTTAATTCTGGGAGGTCTATCGATTTGGGGTGACCAGACCATTTATGTACAGCGTGGGAATTCTGGGGGGTCAGGACCGAAAATTTTCAAAAAGTGTCTTTTTTGGGCTAAAAAACGACGTTTACACGTCAAAAATTGTTTGTAGACGTTTTGGAATGCTCGTTCTTTCAACAACAGACAATTTCGGAGAAAATTTGAAAAAATCGATAAAATTGAACAAAATATAGTCAAAAAATGTGCAAAATTTGAGACTTTTGAGCCAAAAATAGGCTACAAACGCTTAAAATAAAACACTTTACAATCTAGGAAAAATCGACCATTCTGTGGGGTCGCGGCCATTTTGCCGGGGGTCAAACTCCCTAAATCCCCTCCCCAAAAAAACTTATGGTCGAGACCATAGATGCACAGCATGGCCGATCTGGGGGGGTCAGCCGGTCTAAGTGTAAGTGGGTCAAAAATATATAGCTTTTTGGCCAAAATGACCTCAAAAACTGGTATAAGCTCTAAAATAGCATTAAACTGCGTTATTACACAGCTTTTGGTCAATTTCAATCAGTTTTGAAGAAAATTTTCGATTTTCATCCTTTCTTTGCCTTCATTTTGCCTCTTTTTTCCCACAAAATTTTCCACTTTTCCATTCTGAAGGCTCAGGATTCCTCCTAACGCCCCCTTTACGTTCATGTCTGGTCCAAAACCGCACGCCCGTGTGTGAAGTTGACTTCACTGAAGTGTCCAATCACCGGATACTATATACTATCAGGAAATTTGGGCCTAAAACAATACGTTTTCATGCAATTTTAAAATTTTGGTACCTCGTAATTGTATCTATTTTTTCAATTCAAACAATTTTTCGAAATCGATACTACAAAAGCTTATCTAGCTAAATCGCTAAGTTTTCTTCGCTCGATAAAGATTACTACATTCAATTTTACATCATTACATTTAGTTTTACATTTAAAGTGTTCAACTTTCCTTTAAATTAATCATTTCAACGCTTGCTGTACTTCCTCTAGTCAGGATAAGCATAAGTTATTAATATTATTATTTATTATTATTATTATTATTATTTTTAGAATTTATTTCCCGAAATGAAATTATAGTTATTGTCAGATTGATATCTGAATTTATATGAATTGAATTAATTTACACTAGTGTGTATTTAATGACAAGATGGATTCTTTATATAAGGTATAGATATTTGGCTGAATTGCTTTTACAAAATACCTTAAAAACATAGGTGGGCGAGGTAGGAGTGGTCAAAGGGGTGTGGGGTGTGAAATTCAAAAACGGTCACATAGTGAACATGGGTCATAACATGCGTTTTTACCTGGTTTATATTGATATTTTATCGCTGACAGTACCAGGCTTTTGAAATTCTGGGGAGGGGTAATACCCCTCCCACTCCTCTCTATGCCCTTATGTGCTTGAGAATCTTAGATTGAATTGTGGTGTCTGTATTAATTTTTGCCAGGAACACGAGTTTTTTGTATTATGCAAATGCAAAAGTGGCCGTAAAATGAACTCTGGCGCTCATGTGCACGATAAAGGAGAAGAAAATTTTTAAACAAAATTTGCATCATATACAATCTTAGCTATTTAAGTCTTTTTTGCCCCAAAATTCTTGGAAATTCTCGGCGCTTGGCGCCAAATTCGTTGTATTATGCGTGTTACTTCGTAAGTTCAAGATAAATATATTTCAAAAACTTCTGTACGTACATGTTTATTATTCTGTATGGGGAGAATCGTACTCGTATACTATAATTCGCAGTCTGAAGATTGATGCGGACGACAAGATAATTTTATCTGATTCTGCTTGGATGCAAATTTAAGTCGTTCAAAAGAGCCCTGGCTCGGTGCGATCTCCACCCTATTCACAACTGGGTAGTAAATATGGCGCTAGGGTAGAATCTGAAATTTTGAACGTTTTCAATATTTTCTAATACACGTAAAAATTTTCAAGTAATCTTGCGTAAAAATAGGTTGAATAATTCGAAAAAATTAATGAAAAAAATTAAATAAGGAATCTTTTATAAATAATTAAATTACTTTTTTTTCGTAACACATAATCACTAGTAGGGTGCCCAGATACCTTTGATCCAAAATCAGGACGTTTGAAAAAAGAAGCACTTTCCAAAATAATGTTTATTACTGCAATAAAACATCAAATTCACACGTATGTACTGTTAGATGATATCTGATTTGGCAAATTTTCGTCACCCAAAATCTTTTTATACATTTCAACACTAGCATTTCACGGTTTTAACATTTAATCAATTTCGATCGTCTGTCCACTGCTTTTTGCACAAGAAAAATACTTATTCCACAGCCACGTTTGATGTAGGAATCGAAAAAATTACGCTAACTAGAAATTTCAAATCAACAAATATTTTGATATTTTGGTTTGAAACAAAGTTGACCATTTTTTATCAATCGGCAAATTATTAAATTCATCAGAAGAAGCTTCAATAAGTTTAATTCATTTTCTTCATCAATCAATGAATCTTTCATGGCAATATCTGGCAATAAATATTCAGCCGACTTCTGAACTTCGTCATATTTAATATTAGCGTTCAACATCAACCAATTGGTTGAACAAGGATAATTATCTAAGCAGAACCACTTATCAATATAAATAATCGCCGTTGTATATAAGTCAATGAATTTATTTAACGTTCAGCTTGATAAAATATCTTAAGATTTTCAAAAAGTTCAGGACAAATCAAGATGGGAACCCGAATTTCAGGACAAAATCAGGACATTTGTAGAATCAGGACGAGCTTCTAAAAATCAGAACAATCCTGATAAAATCAGTACATCTGGGCACCCTAATCACTAGGGATTTGAAAAGGGTTAAATCGCCAAAACATGTTACTAAAAATTGAATTCTTTGGTCTACGGTAATTAACGGGTGGTCCTTAAGTTCGGGGGTGCAACCCAAACGCCAACTTGTGGTAGTCCCTACGAGGTCGTTTGAAAGGCATACCCCCTCAGGTCGTTTTGGGACCAAACCGTTGCTCAAACCATGAAAAAGCGTCAAATGACGTCTAACAGTATGATTTTTTTATCCAGATACTTTTCTTCCATTATTTTGTATATATATATTTGGTGCGCAAATCTGACCACAAAAATTCGCGAAGAATATAATGTACTAAGTATGAAAATTGAACATTAAATAGCAACATTAAGCATTCACTCACCCCGCACATGGGCATGGGGAGTCTTAGAGGGGTATAAAGTTGAACAGCCTTCGCAGATTACTATAGATCCCCAGAATTATATTTTTAGTAAAATTTTTGGTGATTTCAACCCCCCAGAATTGTCTTGCTGTGCCCATGTATGCTCACCCCCCTCTCAAGTCGGTTTCCCCCTCCTAGAATTTTGGGCCGTGTGCATGCACGATTTCCGTCATTATTTTTTATTATAATCAATTTTGTCAATATATCATTCACTTTTCTATTACATCGGCTGCTATTACTATCTATGTAGATACTTGACATGGAATGGACTCATCAGGAACGTTATATGTATCCTTATTATTTCGCTCGTCGTGATCAAATGAAGAAAGAAGTTCTGGATCACTGGGATAAAATCGAAGCCAGTTGGAAAAAGCCATTCGACAAGAAATATGTTCCGTGATCGTTCTTTAAGACTTGCGCTAACGTTAGAGGAGAAAAATAAACAATGTGTAATACATTAACGATAGCAGAAAATATAAACATAATGTAATATATTTTTCAAGAATTTCTCAGCTAACGTTCTAATTGCTCATGGGGATGAAAATAACCATTTTTCCGTTCGGTGTATTGATTCAGCTTTATAGCAATGTCGTGATAGAAATTCAGTTTTTTTATTCGGATTCTGTTGAGCGTAGTAGAGCAACTTTTTTCATTATGTTGATAATTTTGTTTTTTATGAAAGCTGTAGTGAATAATGTTGATTGAGATATTGATTATAATTAGAACCATTTTTTGATTAAGACATGTTTGATTTAGGAAACATTTAGCGTCGGTTTCGGTAGCCTAAGAAGCTTGCTTTTAAAATGCCATTTTTTCCCGTGCACAATAAGCTATAATGTTGGCTTACTCTTAAACCCGTGTTCTATTCTGATTATTGATAAGATACTGATTTTTTGCGCAGTTATTATCGTTAATGCAGTTCTTTGTTAGTTCTGGTAGTTATGTATATTTGGATTTGACATTACTTTATTTAGTGAATAAATTGCGCAGTCTCAAAAATGGCATTACAATATGCATCTCTAGAATGACAGTAGTGTCCTGAGCATAGATAAATACCGTATTTATTCTAATGAGCAGCGCGCTGTCTATAACTTTTTCAGTTTGAAGATGCGCTGTCTATTAGAGGGCGCTGTCTATAACTTTTTTCATTTGATTTTACCCAAAAAGCATCAGATTTCTTCATTACTGAACAAAACAAAAATATTTTTACAATTTCAATCTCAATTACTTCATCAATTGTCTTATTTTTGGCATTTTATCCATAAAAATAATATTCCATGTCCTTATATTTAGTTTGAACTGCTTTTCGGCCAAGAAATTGTATTCAAGAGACACATTAAATTAAGGGCAGGGCGATGTCTATAACTTTTTCGCTTTGCAGGTGCGCTGTCTATTAGAGGGCGCGGTTTATTATAATAAATACGGTACCATGGCTGATCTGGCGGTAGGTCAAAAATTGTGTTCTTGGGGACCAAAATGACCTCCTAACTAGTATAACTGCTTAAATATCGTTAAAACTAAATTATTTAATACTTTCTGGTAATTTTCAAAGATTTTTTTCGTGAGAATCCTAAATTGTCTCTTTTTTGGCCATTATTCGACCTCTTTTTCCCCAAAACTCCCATTTTCCCATTCTGGAAATCTAGAGATCCTCAAACCTCATACATGTCTGGTCGTGAGTAGTGTTTGTATCTGCGTAATATCCTCTATCAAAATCGGATAATCAAGGTAGCGCGTACCTACTTGCCTAAAATACTCACATACTTGAGTGCCCCCAACATATGTCTACCCCTACAGCTAGCTATAAAGGGACACATCTGGGTTGTGCGTTGTTTCAAAGAGATAATATACAAGATTAGGCACAATTTTTCGACTTACCAGTAGTACCCGGTTGGTATGGGTGTGTAACGTTTTGCTGTAACGTTATAACAACTTTACTTGACTGGAGACGTTTTAGCACAATTGTCTAAGTTAGTTTTGCTTTCTGTTCAGTCTGATTTTTTTAAAATGCAGACAATTAAGCTCAGAAACAAATTGTATTTTTCGAAAAGTGATTTACTTCATCAGTGACATTGTAAAGAAACGTGTGTCTAGAGACTTCACCCAGTGCCGTACAAAACAGGCAATAAGCCTGAAATGCTGGCTTGTCTTTTCGCATTCAGTAAGCCTAAGCAAGCATTAAGGACTAAGCACCTTGAAAGATCGCTATCTGGAAGCAATAAGCCTAAAACAATTTATTACGGTTGCTACGTATGTTTCTATATGCACCGGGTACACTCTCTACACGCTTCTTTGTTAAGTGTTAAAATCTGGGGGTTGAAAAAACAAATATTTGTCGCGTTTTCGACATCTTTATTCCCCTCAACATATTCAGTTAAGAGTCCAAAAAAAGCTTCCTGTCGGAAAAGAACTACGTTTTGTGCTACACGTTAAACTTGACCGCCTTTGTGTAAAGTAAAATAAAACGGAGTTATACATAGTTCTAGCAGTCTGAAGTTAACACTAGTGGTCGACGAAAAAACACGTTTTTGTCTTCTTTTAGTTTGACAAATCTGGTTATAATTCCGGATGTGCGAAGCATTCCAAAAATAAAGTATGTCTCAAGGCTTACAATTCACGCTTGGATGCGTTTCTTTAAACTCAAAATAGAAGTGTTAATTGGGTAGGAAACATTTTTCGTACGTTTTTTGTCTGTTAGTTTCTTTGGGTATGAATTGGGTCCTGCTAACTATTTAAAAAATGAAGTACTTATTATGGGCTACACGCCGCATTTGATCGCATTCATTTACGCCCAATAATCACTTCCGGAGGTGTACTAAAGTTCCAACTCTTGGGTGAAAAATAACGTTTTTGCTATTATTTTCATTGCCAAATTAACGACCACTTTCGCTGAATTCTTATTACCGTATTAGTTTTTCACTGCACAAATGGCTACTTCGATTATGCTATCCCTGTGGCTGTTTACTTTAAACTTTTCATATTGATGTTTAATACGCTTCATATTGATGTTTAATACGCTTTGCTTAACATTAGCCGCATCTAGCAAACTACTGCAACAACGTAAATCGTAAAATATTTTGCTAAAGTAATAAGCCGTACGGTGAAAATAAGTCGTCTGGAATGGGGCAGACTATAATGTAAAAATAAAGAACACCCGAAGGATGTTAAATTGCAGTTAAATGCAATTCTTTACACTCAATATTAATTTAGTCCTAGAGGTGTAACGTTCTTATTTTGGTTAAAAAACATGTTTCTGCGTCAGTTTTGTCCGTTATATTCTTCCATAATGAGTACATACGTGATATGAAATCTAGGAATGCCTTATGCTTTAAGGGAAAAAGTTCTATTGGGAGCATTAGTTTGAAGTTAGAGGTGTAAAGGAATTTGCAATATAAATTTATTTTGCTCCCAGAGTCTTGTAGAGAGTCAATTTATTTTAAATGGTATTCGAAATATCGGGGTTACGAATCTGACACTAGACATCCCTTACATTCAGTCGTTGTATAAAGTTTGCACTGGGGATTCACTTTAGATACAGAGCATTGCCGAAGCTGAAGTTTTTTAAATATCCTGAACATAAAAGGATTTCTCTGTAACATTGGGATTACGAATTTGACGGCAATTTTCTTTACAGTTTCCGTTTCATTAAACTTTGAGTTTTTTTGGAAAAATTTAAAGTGACTACATAAGTGCTATAAACTAGTCCAAATTTTAAACCACTTTGTAGCCCGATTCTTGCAGATAAATTCAAAAGAAAACCGTCAAGTTATAGTCTGTTTCACATAACTCCGTGCATAAATTCTAAGAATTTTCATCGACACTGAGCCAAGGGTTACGATATTTATACATCAGATCAATGCTATAATCGCAATCTGTCAGCCTATTGTCGGAGATAGTTTTAAAATTTATGACCAAAGTTGTGTGAAACAGACTATAAATGAAACAGACTATAGTAGTTGTGTTAGGTTTACACTGGAGATTGACTTTAGATCTAGGACTTTATACAAGGAAATTTTTTCACAAATTGTTCTCCATAACATCAGGATTACGAATTTGAGTTCATATTTTCTTTGATTCAATGGTTGTGTAAACTTTACACTGAAAGTTGATTCTAATTTTTAAAAGTTGTAGAAGGTAATTTTCTATAGAAGCGACTGTTCACTAGGTAATAGTTTTGAAAAATGAGCTTGTTAAGCGAGAGTTGTAAACCAAGAGAAACTTAAAGTTTAAACATACCATTAAAGTAATTTTTTATCTCTTCTACATATATCAGGATTAAGAATTAGGCCGCATTATTTCAATTTTGATTTTAAGACTTTAAGTTTGACTTTTTTATTTCTGAATTTTGACCCAGTCCATTTTACAGACATATGTAAGTCGTCCAATTAGATCTGCGATAACCTTAAAGGAAAATTTATTGAATTAACATGACAAAGTATGACGTGAATAAATAGACGCCATAATTTTATTCAATTTGATCAAACAAAAAAGTTATGCTAATCCTACACGACTTTTGATGCGCACATAGTGTCAAGGTAAAACCGACAATATTGGGTTATTCAGGTATAAGTTGTAGCTAAACTGATCCGCATATTGATGCAACCTAAGTCATAAGATTAATCATTAGAAAAAATTTAGAATGAAATGCCACACAGACACATTTAGTGAGAAAATTAGTGGAAAACGGATGTGCATACTGTGCTAAAATGTGAAGTAAACACATATTCTGTTAAGAATGTGTACAGATCGGGAATGTCAGAGGAAATAAAGATTTATTGCCATGGAGGAGAAAAAGCTGACTCAAATAAAAAGATCACTAAATCCTGGTCAGTATTGAACATTCAATGTAGCCAAAAGTTGATCTGCACATCGATTGATGCGACTTGAGTCATGAGACTAATCACTTAATAACTTAGAGAGAAATAAAAAGTTGGTACATATGTATGTATAATGTCTGTTTCACACAAGTTTGGGCGTAAATTTTAAAAAGTATGTCCAACAATCAGCCGATAGATTGTGATTATAGCATTGATTTGATTTATAATCATCGTAATCCGTCGGCTTACTTCCAAAAAATTCTTAAAATTTATGCCCAAATTTATGTATGAGTTTCATTTTGCTTAGACTCAATACCAACCCTGGATCTTTGAATGCTTGTTTTTGCGCCAGATTAATTGATATAATTAAAATTCCGCAGGCATTATATATGTGGTTTGCATCATAAGCACTGATATCCTACCAAATCTACAAAATTCTTATAAGCTGACCTACTGCATCAAACTTCTAAGCCAATTTTGTAGTAGGTATGTATGCATTCAGAATAAATCCAAGGAAACTTTTTGCATCTATAACAGACTGTGTTGCGCCTCTAAAAATGAGCTTATCACCGTAAATAATACGATATGCCTTGCTGCGCTTGCTGTAAGAATGAGGCCAAGATAACGACTGGTAGCTCTCCGTTAGGTAGGTAATTGGTATGTGTTATTCATTTCACGAAGATCTTGCAGCAACAAACAAATAAATATTCAGAATTAGTTGCGATAAATTCTGGCATTTCCCACATGGACGTCACAAACAGCTGCAATGCCTTCCTGAAATAATCAATCTCTCCGAATAGGCTATAAAACTATCTTTATCGCAAATATGTGGCAGCCGCTCTTCCGAAATTTTCAGTTCTACGAGTTGTCATGAAAATGCTAGGTTTCCAGATTTTTTATTGTGTTGTCTTTTTTCTTTATGCGGCAAGAAGTCCCGAAATCGCAGTACAAGCGGATCAGGTCAGGGGATCGATCGTGGATCCGAATACGCCGCATGAACAACCGACGCCAGAACGAGGTCCTCAAACAGAAATCATTTATTTTCTAACAACACCACGCGATCCCGACGAGAGAAGTTTTTTAGGTGGTACGACCGGATCGCCACCTGGCACTGGAAAATGGGTTCGCAAAACTACACAGTACCCTGATCGTGGTGGGACAACTGAGAATTACGGTCCACATGGGTGAGTGAATGACAGGTTTACTGATTGGCCTTTAGCCCATGAATGTGTAAAAAGTAGGGGTCGTCTTGGGATGAAGCGGTGACAAGGGGAATGTAGGCTCTGCTGCGCCCTTAAACCTAACGGACATGTGCGCCGGACAAAATGGAACATCGGGGATAGCCCCCAGGGATTTCCGGCTGTAAGTATGTACCTGAAACAAACAAGACATCAGCCTCTCTGACTGGCTTGGGGTTCAGTGCTTATGCAGTACCTACTTTAAATAAATGGTTCCAGACCTCCAGCTATTCAGCGTAAATAGCAAAATTGAATTTGGAATGATTTCAAGATGCCTCAGGTTCCAAAAGGTGTAGTAGGCATTTGGTTGCAAAATTGATGTAAAGAAGTGTTGAAAATTATTTTTGTAGTGAGCACTCTGAAATAAAAAGACGAATTGATTAATTGGCTTTGAATTCAACAAAAGGAGAGCGTTGTAACTACAGCCAGACTTTCAAATATTTTTTGGCTTATTTTTTGAGACTTTTGATTCTCAAAAAGTGTGTGACATAATGATGTAAACAACAAAGATTTTCTCATATTCCAATAACAGAAATCCTAGAAACCTCTAGGCATGTCGACACATTGATACAACGATCAGCACGGCGAAGGGGGAAAGCAAAAGAGTGAACAAGCGAGGGACGAAAACCGGAAACGCCAAAAGCTGGAGACGCCAAATCTATCATTACACTCTAAGATCACTATAGTAACACACAATTGTACACGCTCATATAAACATTGATTATTACAAATGTACATGCTCGATTTAAGATTTGTGCATTAGCTGAATGAAGTAAAACGCGTTAAACGGCTTAAATAATGATAGATACAAATAAATTTTACACCAAGCGGCATGCTTGTCTTAGCGACTATCAATCAATAATCAGGATCAAATAATTTTGTATCCAAAATGATCGCCAACGTGTGTGGAAGGTATGGCAGTACCTTACAAATGGACGAAGCACTTATTAATTATACAAAGATTAAATTTTAGTGAACTGATACTGTTTTTATTATGTTCAAGTATTGGTCATTTCTGAAATTTCTAAATAGGTGAGCTTTCGCTCTTTATTACCAGATGTCTATTAGACTAATATGGTGGGCCAGTTGATTATAAAGTATGAAACAAAGTGATGTCAGTATTATATCCGTACGTTTTCTGGAGGAATTTAATCTCAGAATGGCTAATGACCCCCGCAAAATGGATGCAAACCATAGAAATGTCGATTTTTCGAAAAAATCGTAAAAAGTGTGCTATTTAAAGCGTTTTTAGATCTTTTTTCTGCTTAAACGTATCAAATTTTCGGCGCGTTGCGGCATATACTGTTTTTTGTAGATATTTTATGTTTCAGAAAGAAAGAGCATTGCTCAAAACGTCAATAACTAGTGTGTTTGGTGTGTAGGTACGACGTTTTTTTCAGCCTAAACAAAGCATTTTTCAAACAATTTTTGTACCTGATATACCGAATCTCTTTGCTGTAATGTATGATTATATCTATTGAACTATTGTGCGGTCAAGCTATTATCCACAATGACTTCTAGAACAAAAAGGTTTTAAATTGTTTATTTTAATTTAGCGCATGACAAAGACTAATAATTGCATATTCTTTTAATTTAGTGTCTCGAAATCTGTAAATTGAAATTTGTACTTCTAAGACTATTTGAATTTTAGAATATTTTTGGAGTTTTCCGTCCCGATTATTCATCATGGCAACATGCGAGTATTAGTATGTAAATTCTTTTTAGATTTAAATTTTTAATTTACATTTTCGCAAATTTCCCGTTTTTCTGTTCCTCGACCTTTCCGCTTGTGCCATTTTTCCGGTCTGCGGTCTAGAAAGTTAAACTTTAAACCAAGAAATAATATATTTTACCAAAATTCACTGGCTGAGTAGCTTTGAATGCTGTGATACAAGCTATATCATTTATACTTCAAAAGACGAGGAAGACTAATTCAATATCTTACATAAAAGCAGCGTATCTAATTTAAAAGCTAAGTGAAAAACTGGTAGTCACCAAAGCACTCTGGAAGGAATAAATGAAGAAGCAGAAGATAAATTAATACACTGGATTAGCTCACTCCTCCTTAGATAGGTAGCAGTCAAATTCTGGGGGGTCCGATGGAGCTCAAATCACTAAAAAATAGCACTGAAAATTCGATCCTGGGGATCTATAAATTTGAGAAAGGGTCCACCGGATTCTCGTGAGGTCTTGCCAGATCCCCCATGCCTCACCCCATGCCCATGTGTGCACGCCTCCCCTCGATATCCATGTCTTAAAATATATTTTTACGCCGCTTACATCAGCGAGCACATACGTGGGCAGCAAAAAAAATTATGGGGGAAATCGCCAAAAATGTCACTACAAATAGAATTCTGGGGTCTACAGTAATCTGCGGGGGGTTTCTAAACTTCTGCGGGTTGTATACCCCCAGATTTCCCCACGCCCATGTGTGAGTCAGCAGCGTGAAGAAAAGAATGATACCATCTACAACTTTTATCTAAGTCTGTAGTCGGGGAATTTGCGATTGATGGAGAATCAGAACGGTCGGAGGGTCTTGTGACTCGAATTTCAAACCTAAAAATGCAATTCAAATAATATTACAGACCACCACCTGATTCAGTAGAAGGAACAACGAGGGACTACAGGCCAAATTATGGACGCACAACAGAATCGCCGTATGGTCGTAGAGCCACACCAGGATACCGGACGCAGACAACGGAAGAGTATGCTATAAGAGCAAGTTTTAGTCAACAATGAATCACATTTGATAACTGAGAAAATCTCATATTAAATTACAGAGCAATAGAATGATCGCTTGAAATAAGACGTAAACATACAATAAAAGTAATGGAATACAGGCACATACTATCTGTTGGAGATAGGGGGGACTAGTCTCCCAAAATTTTGAAAGCGCGAGTATTTTTTACACAAGGATCCCCCGAAGACAAAAAAATTAAATTTATTGGAGCAGACCGCCAGAATATATTTTAGCACGTTTTTAATCTAATAAGCCCAGAATTTTCGGGTGCTTCGCGCTGAATTTATTGTTTTTGTATATAATATTTGTCTTCCAAACAGCTTAAGTTTGAGTAAACATGATGAATATGTCAAAAAATTTTGACGATCCATGCAGAATTTTTTGTTTTGCTTCTCTTTGCAATGCACCAGAACTGAGTACAAAAATAACTTAAACGATTTTTGAGCAGGGTCGAGCTTGGATATAAAATGTCCATAAATGAGTTGTGTGGCCATTTTATACTGCACACTTTTTGAATATCATTGAAATCAATTAAAAAAATTTAAATCATTGAAATTTCCTTGAGTTTTTTCTCCTCCAGTACATAAAGCACGCTGAGAAGCGCCTGAAAACACCATAATTTTTGTCTGTCTACAACAAATAGTTGTGATGTTCGACTTTAAAATTTTAGTCTCCTCAAATTCTGAAGGTCAGCTACGTGCCTGATGGAATGAATGCCTCTTACATGACTGAGCCTAGTTAAGTTCACTACTAGAGAAAGCTAACAATGATATATCACTGCTATTTTCGCATATTCTGCGTATTCGTTACATACTTAAAAAGCTTTAATTCTAAATTATCTGTATGTTTTAGTGATAAATTTGAAATTTTTGTAGTGATGAAATCCCATACCGAGACGAAACCAACATTTTACCATATGGCCCCATCGCTATTTTATTTAAAATTGTCTATATGTACGCTTTGTTCGTATTTTAAGCCCCAATGAGCGAACAACGTTTGAATATCCTGGGTATCGACAAACCACAGAACCTTATCTTCCATATGGCCGTCGAACTACTCAAGATTATTCACGATTCGGCATTACTGAAAGGTACATAAACGCGCAATGCCATAATGTACATTAATTAACGATCTTAATCGTTTCCACCTCGTAATTCATGCTCATCTATAGGGAATGCAATGAGAAGAAGGTATATAGACAGGCCCGTATCCGAAACCTGGCCAAGGAGGGAGGAGGGGGCAGACCCAACATAAATTGGTCTTTTTCTCGGAACATTCGTTGGGATAGCTCGCTAAAACCGCATTTTGCGACGCTTATCGACATGCTCTATCCATTAAGATCGTAAAATTAAAAATTGAAAAAACTTTTTCCACTTAAAAGGCTATAAAAGGTGCCATTTTTTGGTTGCGCTTGAGCCAAAATTATGGAAAATATTTCACATCCGGCGCGAAACGCCGAAAATTTGAAGATTTTGCGACAAAAAGCAATTTTTACATCTTTTCGTGCTTTATCTTTTCTTTCAAAGCCCCTCTTAAATACGGTTCTGTATGTAGTTATGGGCTTAATCGGGAGTTTCAATTATCTTCCAGCCTTCTCTGCTATCGTGACAAATACATATCGTGAAGGTAATTAATTGAACCGTAGTGTTAAAACTGTGATTAGAACGCCAGATTGAAACTTACTAAGCGTTTTCATCTTATCGGATTCAAATTAGTTTGCGCTCGGTGAATAGAAATACAGGAATGCGCTATTTGATAAAGCTTGCATTCTATTAATTTTAATATTTATTTTTAATTACTTATTCAAAATAGAGATTACCATTTATTTCTTTTGTAAATCTTTTATTCCTTTCTTTTTCCTTTCTTCTGCAAAAATGGAAACATTTTTTCAAGAATAATAACTAGAAGATTTAGTTTTTAGTTCAATAAAATTCAGTGAGTATTGTGCATAACTTTGCCATTTATTCGGATTTAAAGGCCAGAAGAGCGGACGACATATCCAAGCCACCAACGAACTACGGAGACGTATGTTCCATACGGCCGCCGAACTACTCAAGACTATACGCGATTTGGGCAGACTGAAGAGTAAAACAGATTTTTTTGAATATTTCTTCATTCCTTTTATGTAATCTTGTAATTCAAATTTTTTCGAATCGTCTATTCCTTCTTTCGTTTTTTTCTTCAGATAAAACGAGAATAGTTTTCAGAATATTAAGGAACAAATTTAATTTTCAAATAAAGCTTGAGTAATATCATTAACTTTGCCATTTATTCGGATTCAAAGACCTGAAGAGCGGACAACGTGGGGATATCCAGGCCATCGACGAACTACGGAGCCTCATGATCCATACGGCCGCCGAACTACTCAAGACTATTCGCGCTTTGGCTTGACTAGAGAGTAAAACAGATTTTTTAACATTTCTTAACTCATTTCATGGAATCTTGCAATTTAAAAGTTAAAATTAAGCACAAGTCATTTCAACACTTGATTCATAATTGTAGAGAAAATTCCAGATCGTTTTTTGAAGTTAGCGCCTCATTTAGGATCAAATTAGAAACGAGTAGGCTATATAAAAGAAAAAATTCAGTTTTGCGTATACCACTGCAGAAAAATAATACTAATCAGAAAAATAGATTCTTGATTTTCAGCTGCTTGAATTCTCATTACACTTAAACAAATCATAGAAACAAAAAGTTTTGAAAGAGCATAGATCCTTCACTTCATTGAAAATACTTTGCATTCGGTCGAAAATTTTTATAGCTTAATTTGTCCATGATTTCCCCTATTTTTGTCGCTTTTCTAACGAACGGCTTCATATGATTAGAACTCGCAAATGTCATTCGTGAATACGTCTTATTAACTTTTAACTTACATAATCGTACTCGTACAGTTAGGTCCAGACATACACGTGGGGGGTTTGATGGTCTAGACCCCCAGAATGGAACAATGGAAAACTTGTGAAGGAAATGGGGCAAAACGAAGGCTAAAAACGGATGAAAATATCAAATTTTCTTCAAAAGTGCTACAAATTGATCAGAAACGTGTAGTTTTAACGCTATTTTAGTGCTTATTCCAGGTTTTAAGATCATTTTGTCCAAAAAGAGCCCAATGTTTGACCCCCCAGACTGGCTCACGCCCCTGCCCAGATCAGCCATGTTGTGCATGGTTATAGTCTGTTTCATAAAAGTTTAGGCGTAAATTTCAAAAATTATGTCCGATAATTAGCTGACATATTGCGATTAGAGCATTGATTTGATATATAATTGTCATAATCCGTCGGCTTACTTTCGAAAAAATTTCTAAAATTTATACCCAAACTTATGTGAAACAGACTATAATTCTACAGATACCATAATAACATTACAGGCAATTTTTATTCTTATTCTATTTACAATGAAATTAATACATACGACCATACCCGGGCAATAGCCAAAGCATCAGCCCGTCCGACTAAAGACTCTTAAACATTGATTGATTCCTTATTGAGTTGAAAATGGGTCGAAAAAGACTATTTTGTTTTTGTTTTTCCCACATTGTTTCAAAGTCAGCCCGTCCGGCTTTTGCGTCGGCCCGTTCCATGGGGATGTGTATACGACGGAATACAGAAAATATTTCCAGATGTAGAGCATGGCAAATTAGTAAAGTCGTTGTTTTTACTGCTTTTATTCCACTGTTTCCTATTTGAAGACCGGAAGAACGGACAAAGTGGGGATATCCAAGCCCCAGACGGACTACGGAATCTTACAATCCTTATGGCCGCCGAACTACCGCGGGCTATCCACGATTTGGGACTGACAAGTAAGAAAACTTGCCTAGATTTACAGCTCCTAAAGTGTAATTGACATTTTCATGTCATTGAAAAACAACGAAGCATCTAACAGTTTATATAATTGCATGCACACGGTGTTACACGAATAAAAAGTCTATAATTTTCCATTCACTTTTATATAGACCCATAAATAACTAGAGGATTCTGGAAAGTTCAGGATTGTGTTTTCAATATTTCCATAGCAAACTTGAAGCATACAAAAGCGAATGTAAGTGTGCTAGTAAGATTTCTCGTGTAATTTCTAAATATCACTTCCTTAATTCCTTTTGGGCTGAATGTACAGCTATCTTGGTCACAAACCAAAAGAAATGAGATCAGGGGGCGGATTTAGGGGGAACGGGGAGCAACCGTACCTCTGTCGCCCAAAAATAGTTGGACGTGATAGAAAAAATGTGTTTTCGCGCCAGGTAGTACTCATTAATGACATTTACTGATCTTCCTGGCGCTCCAAAACCCTATTTTTGCGTCAGAAGAGCAGTTCAAGCACAGAATACCGATTTTTTTACTTCTTGCAATAACTTCTTGAGTATTTCTTGCACTTTGTGCCGATTTTGTGCACTAATTTTGTGCATTTTTCGCAGAAAACCTTCGAAAAATTTCTAATTTTTTTATCATAAATGATTCTGCCTATCAATACAGCAAAAAACGCTGCTTTGAGCATGATGGACGAATTTTCGGGACAATTTTGGACACTAGTAGGATAATTTGGGTCTTCGCCCCTGTCTGAAAATCTTGGATTCGATACTGGAGAGATTATACATGTTGTGTAATTTTGAGAACATCGGTCACTCACATATAAATCTTTTAAGTCGTTTATTTCTTTGTATTTTCTATTTTATGTTTAAGACCCGAAGAACGGACGACGCGAGACTATAATCCAGGTTATTCGAGAACGACAGAGCCGTACATCCCTTATGGCCGGCGAACTTCTCCTGACTACCGGCGATATGGAACCACCGAAGGGTATATTTATTTTTATATTTTTTGTCCAAGGGATTAATTGTGACAGGTGCGGATTGTAAGGCTCGAAATTTGTGGGACGAATTGTGATGGGAACAAATTGGGAAACGAATTGTAGGAGACAAATTTTGATGGAAACGAATTATAGGGGACGAATAGTTTGCGAACTTTTTACAGTTGCATTGTAACCATACATGGGCGGCAACCAAATACTGGAGTTCTGTGGGTGTTAAAGTGGGAAAAAATTGCCGAGAATTCAATCATGAGGGTCTTTCATATTCTCAGGGAGTCCAAACCCCCTCCCCAGAGCCCTTTCGCTCGAATGTAGCTATTATACAGGGTGGCTAAAAAAATGAAGGACACATTGGTCCTCATAACTTCAGACCAAATCGAACGCGGTTTGCTTTGTTCAAGAGCCTATAGCCTCTGTAAAAATGTGGCAAAGTTTTATTTATGCAGGTTGAGCTACTGTTGGTCTACAAAAAATGAAGCAAAAGTCGTTTTTTAGTAACGAAAGCATCTGCCAGAAGTATTATTTGCCTGTGAACCTCTGTAACTTTATAGAATCTTAAGACAGTTAAATATAACTTCTTTTATTCTAGAGTCCTTTAAATTGCCTATCATTCATGTGATTTGCTTTACGGTTATTAAAGTCGCTGAAAAATAATAGAAACAGGTTGCACATGTGCTAGCAAATCAAGAACGTTGACGTAGGAATGCAACAACCCGTGATAAAGGTGCTGCTGTTCCGCATATACTAAACCACGCAAAATAAAAATAGACAGAGCAGTAAACAAATAATTTTGGCTTCTTGTACCCCGAAGCGCTTTGAATTATTTTTTTTGTTGGGATTGGAGTAACACAGTTGTAAAGATAGCTCATTTATGTAAAAATCTACAAAAAAAGACGAAAAAAAAACTTGCTTAATTTAATGTAAAGCAAGAGATTAATTAGCATAATTGGAACGTCAGCGCTTTCTTGCTAAGGTAATAGGCTCTCAGAAAAAGCAAACCGCGTTTAATTTGGTCGAGTATCAGAGAAGTTATAGGGATCAATATGCCATTCGTTTTTTGGAGCCACCTTCTGTCAATCGCCTTGTTATCTGAATTTTTACAGAATTGATATTTTTAGAATCGACAGTCATACAGATAGATACGCGCCTTACCGTAGAACAACTCCTGATCCGTATCGGTCCCGTTATACTACTGTTGATTACGGGTATCGTACCACTGACAGTGGATCTTCTCGGGGGTCTGGTGATCCGAACCTAACGTGCCAGCGAAGTTCACAAACAGAGGTAAAACAAGCTATGCAATTCGGAATTATCAAAATTATAATTCATCTTTAGCTGTGTTTGTTTACAATTTACTTCAGTACACATGAGGACAAACTCAATAGCGGATAAATCAAAGCTTTATGTTAATTAAATGTCCTCAAATTCAACCAGCATGAAAAACTTTAAAATATGCCATAATTTACGCGCTAGAAAATTTATGTGACTGTTGATTTTTAATTTAATATGGCCTCCAGAATTCAGTATTTACGCGCTTGCAAGAGCTTGTAAGAAACTGTTTTTTCGATAATGATATTTTAGTAACACTATTTTTCATTATTTCTACAAATAGTCTTCAGCATCACACCAAAACGTAAAAACCATGTTAAGTTCTGAAAGCGCACTAAGTTTACAAAATGTCCGTACCACAGATGCACAGTATGGGTAATCTAGCGGCCAGTTAGTGACTTTTTGAGCTAAAATGACCTTAGAAACTGGCCTAATGCTAAAATAGTGCTGAACTTGCGTTATTCCACAGATTCTGGTCAATTAGCAGCACTTTTCAAGAAAATTGTCGATTTCCATTTATTTTTCACCTCCGTTTTGCCTCATGTTCTGCACAAAATTTCCATTTTTCTGTTCTGGGGGTCTAGTAGACCAGCCGAACGCCCCACATGCGTGTCGTACCGAATCGCATATGTGGGTGGGGATCCGAATCCACCAAACATGGAAAAATAGGAAATTTTCTGAGGAAAATGCGACAAAATAAAAGGCCAAAAATAGATGGAAATTATAAATTTTTCAGAAGTGCTTCAAATTGAATAAAAATTGCGGAATACGTACTTTTGACGCTATTTTAGCATTTACACCACCTTTTGTGGTCATTTTGACCACAAAAGCTCAATTTTAAACCCCATTTCGGCTGACAACCCAGATCGGCCATGCTATGGTGCATCTATGGTCCGTGCTATGAAGTGACTCGCACGATATGCATCTGATGAGTGTTAGGCTGCTAAACACATTGATGATTATCAGAAAAGAAATTTTGGGTAAAAGACTTCCGGAAGATGAAAAGGCATCTATGATTTCTTGAAAATTATAACTTTTTGTGACTATTGAAATTTGTGAAAGTTAGCTTAGTATTCATTTATATAATGTAGGTACATCTTTTTAGCCGTTTCGACTCGACCGCAATGTCTGCGTCGAATACATAAATTGTTGTCAACGTTATTGCAGAGAAAAAAATTTGAAACCGAAGGGATCGTGCAAACATGATACCGAAAGGGGATTTGATAGAATTTCAACTTATTGCAGCTGCGTTGAGTATTTGTGAGACATATTTAATCGCTTGCATTGCTTTTAATTAAATGCTTCGCTTCTATTCAAAAAATTCATTCGATTTCGACCATGTGCTTATAATTGCTTCAAAAAGTAAACCGCGCAAAATATAATTTAGACTATAACATTCAGATAAGACTTTGACGAAGCCCTCTTTAGAAACAAGACAAACTAATTCAATGCTGTTCAAATTCGAAAATCAGAAATGCTGCAATATTCATAAATTATAACAGTGTGAGTCAAAAACTAGAATGGCGTCTCGAATAGGACTGGCACATTTCGCATTTATTGTCTTTAATCATAATTTTTGCCATGCATTCATATGAAGCTGTCCGTCTTTGATTTAAGAATAGAGCTCGAAGCTTTCCAAAAACATATTGTACCTGCTGTAATTCTGCTCCTTGGCAGAAAGATTTAGGAAAGACGATACGAGGGGCCAAAAGCGACCATATATCGTCTTTGCAGTTTCCTCGTTCCAGGAGCAAAATAATAGCACATGCATTACTTTTTTGAAAGCTATTAATGTGCTCTACATTTCTAAATCAAAAGCAGAGATTTTCCTTTTATTGTAAGCTATCAATCAGAATTCCTTCGTGTCAGCCTCAGGCTCGAAGTAGTTTAGTGGTTAAGAATTGTCACTCACAAATTTACTTAAACTTTATGGGGAATAGACGCCATATCTAAGTACTATGCCATACGTGTACCTATGTACATAAGCATGGTAATCTTGAGGGTAAGCCCTACATAGAGTATATTTTCTAAAGCTTTTTGGCTAAAAACGATGGGCGCACGTTAAAAACTTTATTGTTCATGTTTCTAATGATACTCGCTCAATGTGGAATAAAAACTATAGCGCTTTCCGAAAAGATTATCTAATGAAATCGAACTAATATGGTTCGAACACAAATTGCTGAAACGATTAAAACAGCACATTTTTAGGTTTCTTGGGAAACTGAAAATTATGCTGGGAGTCAGCAGCATTTTGTGGAGTCAGGTAACCTCAACCGCCGGAAAAACATATTCTCTATACTTACCCAATCCGCCTTTTATTACGCCTTTAAAATTGATAGATTACTCTCACCTCAAGATATCTTTTGCATGATTTCGCAATTGATTGAATCTAGTAGGTATCGTTACTTTTTGTATGCAGTTGAAGAAATGGAAAAACCACAAAGTCGGAATGGTCGGAGAATGTAAACGCAATCGCCTCTAGGGCTCGGTTGGTTATTCAATAAAACTTGCTTGATCTTTAAAGTTTATTCCATGCAGATGTTTACAAAAAATTTTTTTGATCATGTAGACCATAGGTGGGCGGCTACCCCCAAACTCCCGCACTGCCAAGGTGTGATGTAGACTAAAATAATCAGTTAGACAAACTTTTAATATGACGTTATCATAGGTAGCGCGTTACCGCTTACTTACCTTTAATATACATGGGGGCCCCAACATATGTCTACCCCCCTACAGCTATAACCGGACACGTCCAGGAGGTGCGGTGTTTTCAAGAGAAAGATAATTTGAAATAATTTGCTATTCCTTTTTTGTTATTCTTTACACTTTATGCCCAGTTTGAAATGAGCGTGTAAAGTTTTGGCGTAACGTTATAACATATAGCGAATTTTGGTGGTTTCTTTCTGCAACGTGTACACAACTCCCTGTAAATGCCTCATACAATTTACTAGTATAGAATCGTAGAGGACTGAATTCTCTAGGGAATAATTTTTGTTTTTTGAATTTCGCATCAGTTTTTAAGGTGGAGTGTAAAGAGTATAGAAATCTGCGGGTGTATAGACAGATTTTGGTCGAGTTTTTGACTTGATTATGTCTGCCGAATTCTTCATGTAAGAGACCCCTGAAACCTTTTTGTGGAAAAGTACCAAAAGTAAAGGGCTATACGAAGAAATTATTTGCGATTGTTTAAACTCAATGAGGAGTTAGTTCTGGTGGTTTCAAGTTTACACTTAGGTGGTGGACGAAAAAACACGTTTTTACCTTCTCCAAATTTGTCAATCGCTCCGGTTATAAATCAGGACATGCGAAATATAATAAAAATAAAGTGCGTCTTACGGGTTACAGATCCCACTTGGACGCGTTTCTATAAACTCAATACAGAGTTAATTCAAATAATGTAAAGTTTAAACGCTGGAGTAAAAAACACGTTTTTGACTATTTTTTGTCAATCAATCACTCCGGTTTTGAATTAAATAGTGCAAACTACTCTAAAAATGAGGTACATGTCAATTGTTACATATTGCACTTGGTCGCGTTTCTTCACACTCAATACTGACTTACTTTTAGAAGTGTAAAGTTCAATCTTTGGGGTTAAAAAACGTTTTTGGCAGGTATGTGTCTGTCACCTTATTCCGATATGAGTTGTGACATGATACTAATTATAAAAAATGTACTAACATCGAGGATCATGCATGCACAAAAGCGCGTTCAATTACGCCAAATATTGAGTCATTGTAGAGGTGTAAAGTTTACACTAAGAATTCATTATACTTCTATAACGTTGCAAAACGTGAATTTTCCTCAAAATGTTCTCCGTAACGTCAGGATTACGAATCTGACTGTTAATTTTCTCTACACCTATTTGTTGTATATTTTACACTATTCAGTCATTGTAGACGTGTAAAGTTTACACTAACAATTTATTTTACGTTCAGAATGGAAATTTTTAGTTAAAAATATTCTCCGTAACGTCAGGAATATAAATCTGACTATGTTTACTTTACATTCTGCAATTGTGTAAACTTAACACTGGAAATAAATTTTAGTTCCAGAGCGTTGTGAAAGCTTATTTTTTCTATTAAAAATGTTCTATATAAGATCGAAATTACGAATATGACTGTTAGTATTCTCTACACCTAGTAGTTGTATAAAGCTTACACTATTCATTTATTGTTGATGTATAAAGTTTACACTACAAATTTATTTCACTTCCAGAGCATTGCAAATTGTGAATTTTTTCAAAATATGTTCCGCAAGGTCAGAATTACGAATCTGACTGTATGTTTTCTTTACACACAGTAGTTGTGTAAAGTTTACATTAAAAATTAACTTTAGTTTTAGAGCGTTGCAAAAGCTTAATTATTCCAAAATGGGACATATAACGTCAGAATAACGAATCTGGGTGTAAGTTTTCTTAACACCCAGTAGTTGCGCAAAGTTTACGTTGGAAAGATTTGATCTGTTTTAATAAGGTAAGGCTGTCTTATTTAAAAAAAGATGATGATGTTGTTCAGAACAAGCTTGTTTTACGCGTTCTCGGACTGCTGTCATTGTTGTGGCACGTTACCGTATGTGTTAACTAATTGATTAACTCAAACCTTGCTAATTATAAAGTGGGATAGCTCCGATGGAACAAAAAAAGGTGAATTTAAAACTGAGCATTTTTTCTGACTTTTGTAGGCATAGGTAGCTTTTTCCTAGCCCCTTCCTTTTACATCCTTAACAAAGCGCAATTCCAAGTATATTCACCTTTTTTGTTCCATCGGAGCATTTTTCTTTGCTAGTCACTAAAAATATTTGGACCAGACTACAGTTACCTGCAGTCTCTTTCACGCAAGTTTAAGTGTAAGTCTTAAAAACAATCTCCGAACAATAAGCCGACAGATTGCGATTAAAGCATTGATCTGATATATAATTATCGTAATCTGCCGGCTTACTATCGATAAATTCTCAAAATTTATGCTCAAACGTTATGTGAAACAGACTATAAATGCTGCATTCGACAGCTTATGATCCCGGCCCGATCTCTCTTATCAGCAGCGTGTCAAACATATCAGGGTTATAAAAGACCACCTTAAAGCCGAAAATTGGGCGTAAGTGTAATACCTCATGCCTAAAAGCCTTGCAGTCAAGATAACAATGATCATGTTTTATCATATTGTGTCGTACTTAGCTGGTTGACTTTGCAATGAGCTTTGACTTTGACTTTGACTAACCGATTTATGATTTCAGCGATCGATTTCAGTTTTATGATTGATAAAAAATCAGACTCAAAAAATGCAATCAGAAGCGACATGGTTAAAATATCCTTTCGGCACCAAACGTCGACAAAGACCTCTTAAACTATGCACCTACTTATTGAGCAAAAGTATTAATTTCAAATTACGTATTTTTATTCAAGTCAACGACACAAACAAGTTTATTTCGGCACATTGCCTAAGCACTTGACGCTGTCTATCGCAAAATAAATTTTAAATTTAAATATTCTGAGTAGCATTATGTAATTTGCGTGACACTGCGAATGTGTATCATACAAACAAATTATTCTACTTAATGTTCATTAATTTTGCTTTGCATATACAAAGCGATATGACAAAATTAGAAAAAGCCGGATCTGCCTTTTTGCTGTATAATATGTACCTATAGATGTATCTCGCCTCCTTTCGAAGGGCGCAAACATTAATCAAAAATGCAATAATTGGCTACATATCATAGCAAAGCCTTCTGTCGACTTAGTGGCACATGACTGGGCAGTGGCTGGTAAGGCCTGCTTTTCATGGCGTCTACGGACGATGAGTATTTGATCATCGAATCAGCAGTAGATTTTTCGATTAAGAAACCCGTGAGAAAAGCAGGAAGCGAACACTCAAGGTGCCACAATGCTACGGCTTTCGCCATATTAGGATCTCTAGAATATTGCGAGCTACTATCAATAATAGTCAACAGCGCATATTTACTCGTCATACCTACGAATGTACCTACCTTAAATAGAGGTGACGTGTTGCCTGATGCTCACATTTTTAAAGGAGTATTCACCAGATGTGGGCGGTTGGGGTCTAGACCAGACATGCACGTGGGGTTTAGGAGGTCTAGACCTCTTAGAATGGAAAAATGAAAGATTTTGTGGGGAAATTGAAGCAACATGAAGGTCAAAAACGGATGAAAATTGACAATGCTCTTCAAAAGTGCTTCAAATTGATGACCAGAACTGTTTAATAATGTAATTTTAACGCTATTTTAGTGCTTATGCTAGTTTATGAGGTCATTTTGGCCCAAAAAAGCCTAATTTTTGACCACCCCCAGATTGGCCATGGTGTGCATCTATCGTCTAGACCCGCGGAATGGATCATTAAAAAATTTTCCAGGGGAAGAGAGACAAAATGAAGACCTAAAAATGGTTGAAAATCAAACTTTTCTTCAGAAATGTTTGCAATGTACCAGAGACATTTTTATGCTATTTTAAGATATATATCAATTTTTGAGATCATTTTTTGACCCAAAACCTCATTGACTGATTCCCCACCCACCCCCCACCAGATCGGCTGACCCTCTCCCGGACGACCATGCTGTATGGTCCCCATTCTTTTAAGATAATTCGAATAAAATCGCTGTCAATAAAAAAGTTAGCAAACTGAGCTTTGGTTTCACTCTCATATGAAAACTGCTACATCTGCTTCATTCACAACATCGCGTTTTGACTAAACATTTTCCGAAAAATCGCAGATTTATCTTAGCATCATTCTAAACATTAACTGTATTTTATATTCAATGTTAATTCAAAGAAAATATTACTCTGTTTTAAAAGCTGCGAATCCACACGGATGAAGCCATCCTCGAATTCCATTTGTTTTTCCAACGTTGTGTTTTACGCTTGCATCTCGAAAAATAAAAATAAAATCAAATAGGTAGATTTTAACGAAGGACATCCTTACATACTCTTACACGCATTATAATGATATGATTCCGTTTCGTTCATGTGATGTAAGTTAATGAGATCACCAGTTAAACCGATGCCCAATACGGTGGGTCTACATACTATATATCCGAGAGCAGTATCCTAAAATTGAATAAAAATCGTTAACGACTAAACTTTACGTAATTAAAAAATCAAAAAGCTTTGCGATTTAATTAAAATCGATAAGTCAATTAACGTGCTTTGTCAATTTCCTCTAGGACCGTTGCATTGACAAAATCGGGGTCGAATTGAGGCCGATATGGGCCGAATGGATTTATAGTGTCCATAATGCGTTCTGGGCTCATATTTATCAACCCGACGCATTTGAAGCAACTAAACTTCGTTGAAGCCGGCGTTTTTGTTGAATAAACATCATAATTCTTCTTAAATAAATTGAATACGACGCTAGAAAACCTTCAAATGAGCAGTTAATTATAAAAATTTACAAAATTTTCAGCTGATAGATTAATATTTCTAGATTTAGAGCATTCTTCACAGTTTGACTTATGACTAAATTAAATTGTCCTACATGTCTTTATAAACGATCGAAAAAATCGATCTTAGGAAATAAAAAATTATCACAGGTGTAACGATTCAATTTAGACCTACATTACTTTGCATACAATTCACGCCTCGTGGCACACACACACACACACATCACACACACACACACACACACACACACCACACACATACACACACACACACACACACACAAACACACACACACACACACACACACACACTCACACACACACACACACACACATACTCACACAATAGAGACGAGACGAGTGTCTAAGGACAACACCCGGTGCTGTACAAAACATAGGAAATCAGTATTCAATCCTTGCTTCTCTTTTCGCGTTCACTAGGCCTAAGCAAGGATTAAGGATCAGACACCTTGAAAGATCACTATTGGGAAAAAATGAGATAATAAACAAAAAAATTATTACGGTAGCTATGTTTTCTTCATGCACTGGGTGCAAGATATCTACAATATGTTGTGCATCTGATTAGATACATGAATTCGCCGAGAGCAATATCTTGCTTTTCATGGTTAAATTGTGGTTCATTAGTTTATCATTCCTTAGTTCAAATGATTTCTTAGATGTTCAAATGTTATACAATTAAGAAGCCGCATCATGCACACCAAACAGCTGATTTTATTTTGAGCAAGTAGTACGTCTTTTCTTAAATTGAATGGCACTATAACTTCGTTAATTTTACCATCACAGCAAGATTTCAAATCTTATTGTAATGTAAGAAAATCTGTGATTACATTTGGAACATTATTATTCAAATAACGTACTTATCCTTATCAAGGCAACTACGTTCTTCAGAAACGTTAGAATTAAGATTTTCAAAGAAGTGGGACATTAGATGAGATGGGACATGCGATGAGATAGGACCATACCTGGGCGTGGGGGGTTTGGTGGGTGTGCAACCCCAGAAACCAAAAAACCCTTAGAAACCAAAATACCCCCAGAATTCAAGTTTTAAAATTTTTTCGCAATTTTTCGATGCCAATGGATAGTGCTCGATGAAAAACGTTGAAAAATGGTGTTTTTTCGCCATACGACCATTTTTAAGGCTATTTTTTGACCTTTGAAAAAATCTTGCACACCCCCAGAACTTTGGTGCCGCCTCCCTATGGATAGTACATTCAAAGAAGCGGGAATTTCGAAGAGGTGGGACGTTCGAAGAGGTAGCACGTTAGAAGGGATGGGACATTCGAGGAGGCGGGACATTGGATGAGATAGGACATGCGAAGAGTTAGGACATTCGAAGAGGTAGGACGTCCGAAGGAAAGGGACATTCGAACAGGTGGGGCACAATCCAAAGGTATACATATTTATTTAACTTTTTAAGCTGGTCATTCCTACCCATCGCATCCATTTTAAAGAAATTGCGGTACTCATAAATTAGGACAGAATGTGGACAGGACTTATGGAGAAAACCTGAAAATTCGAACGTCATTTTTGGCTTATTGAGGCTTTGCTTTCTAAAGTCGGCATTGTTTTTCATTCTAGCAATATATTTATGTGTTCGTCAAACAAAAGAGGCAGTGAAAAAATATTTAAAGATTTTATGCGAAAGAACAATCGGCAATTTCTGTAGGATTACTGTGGCTGTATGTTTAAAGATATGCATAATTATGAAACTTCGTAAATATGTAGTACCTATAACAGTATTTCATTGCAAATTTAGTGTGAGATTTGTTCAAAATCAGTGACTGAAGATCGAGCTGACCATGAGAGACCCTTATTTTCAATTCCTCTTACAACATCGTTCCTACTAACAGTAAATTTCAGTATTATTTTTGATATAAAGTTCTTACGTCACTTTTCCTTAGCTTCCAGCCCTTTTCATCGAATATGAGGCGTTGAAACTCGGCGACAATTTTTTGGGTTTCCACGTCATAGGAAGGCATAACGGATTTCAAACAGAAATACTTGTCTAAATGCAATTACTGCGAAGCCAATAAATGACCAAATATCGGGTCCTATTAAAACGTCAACTCAGGTCACAGACTATGGACTTTGTTTTGCAAATTTGTTTGCATAAAAAGTATCATCAATTTCGGTAATTCGAACCGGTTTTCCACATATTTATTTATTTGTCATCCTCCGCATAAACCTGCATGCATAAGTTACTCAAAAAGAGATCAGAAATTTTCCGGCCCAAAATATTAAGGTAAACCATAGATACTGTTCTGATACGGGGATAATCTTCTTTTTGCTTTGATGGATTCAAGATTACATTAATGCTTGTCAGTGAATATATTTTCACCATTGACTCTCGAGTGATACCTGCATTTTAACCTTTCCAATATTAATTTTCTCTATCGGCGAAAATTTTCTCTTTTTAAAACATTTATACTCAAAATAAACTTCCGAACCAAACAGAAAACAAAGCAGAAACTTAAAAAATGAAATGGTCATTCCCTTTACTGAACAAGAATATCTCACTGAAACACATGGCATTCGTGGAAACTACCATGCTTCCGTTTACAAATTTTTTGATCAAACTCTGTCTTGACACGTTATTCAGTGACATTTTCACTGATTAAGAAACTTAACTTTATAAAAAAAACTTCGCCGATGTACTTCGCAAGGTTATTAGAGTCAGTGAAATTTGTCGCTTGTAATTCAGAACGCATGTCTACAAACCTGACTATAAGAATAAAATAACTGAATCAAACAATGAACAAATTAGAAATATTGTGCAAATATATAAAAAGAAAGCATTTCGTTATCGATTTGCCAAGACGGATTGATTCATAAAACCAGTGTTCATTTATTATAAACCATGTCTTAACAATATAGTACCAACATATTATAAGCTAATGCAACAAAAAATTGTAAGCAGTCATTTTTCGTGTCGATGTTAATGCATAATCAACTTAAATATTGCTGTAAAATTTCTAAAGTACATAGGTACAAACACTTACTTATTCTGCGATTTTGTGTGTAACATAAATCGCAAACTAATAATTAAAATATGCATTCAGTGATTCAGTTCGCATTGCCATAAAACTTGAATGCCAAAATTTATAACGTAAACATTCTGATCGGCTACTTCGAAGCTTTGTACAGTAGTTCTGCTTCGTTATTACAAGTAAATATGTACAAAAAGTAAAGGCGCAAATTTCTTCCGGCGTTGGCTAATATTTTTCCGCTCTTTATTTTTCATTTGGATTTTTGTTATCAGTTTATCTATTGTTTATTATTTTATTTGTTTTTGGTTTATCTTTGTGGTTTTGCTTATTTTTTATTTTTGAAAAATATTTCAAAAATGTTCATTTGATTTAATTTTTGGCTAATTTTTTGACTTATTTTTATTTTTTATTTTTTATTTTGTCACTTTTTGCTTATTTAGCTTATTTTGCTTGTTTGGTTCATTTGGTTGATTTTTAATTTATATATTTTTCGGTTCATAGAAAAATTTCCTAATTTAACTCATACGCCCCAAGATGATTAGAGTTTAGTAGAAAATTGAACAAGTTCGACCGAAAGATCCTTTACATAACTTATATTTGTGTAGAAATCTATCGGGCTTTGTATATCTTCAAATTTAGTAAAGCTGCAAATCAAAAATAGAGCACATATTGTCATTTAAATGTTCAATTCGTACAACCGCTGTATATGTACAAATACATCTTGATGAGAATGAGCAAAATAAATTTATTTTATGTTTTTACCTTAAGTAATTACATTCATACGAATATGAATAAATCCTACTTGCAAAGTTGTATGTACATGGGCACAACAAACCAATGATCAATATTAAGTGATCCACTCACTCATTTGTCTAAGACTACACCTAAATCCGAAAACATGAATTGTGATAATGATCGCAGATGCACAGCATGGTCGATCTGGTGGGCAGCCGCGATCTGAGGGTCTAAAATTGAGCTTTTATGGGCGAAAATGACCTCAAAAACTGTTATAAGCGCTAAAATAGCGTTAAAACTACGATTTTACACAGTTTATGTTCAATTTGAAGCACTTTTGAAGAAAATTTTCGATTTTCATCCGTTTTTGGTCTTCATTTTGCCTCATTTTCCTCAAAGAATTTTCCTTTTTTCCTTTCCGGAAGTCTGGACCCCAACCCCCACGTACACGTCTGGTTAAAAGAATGATTCGCTAAAATGCAATTATAATATTTAGAGTGAACTACGTGAACATAATTTGAAATTTAGGTAAGATTAAAAGGACTCAACGAGAACATTCGCCAAAGGCTGTCCATTCGCACATTTTATTTCTACAATTGAAATTAATATTTTACTCATAACAAAATTAAAATAAACTTTTTGTGCTCGAATTGAAAAGGGCCATCTTTTGTCTCTTATGCTTGTTTTTTGTTAATATCACTTTTCAATAACTTGAATCCATCATTACAACTCTGTAATCAGCGCCTAAATCACACACATAGATATACTCATATTGTAAGTCGGTGAATTTTGCTTCGTTGGAGATAACTTTTTGTTGTAGTGTTACTTTTGTTGCATCCGGCTGCACAAGGGGCTCTCTGTGTTAAGAAAGCCTTCGACAATTTTTCCACACTGAACACAGTAACTAAACGGTATTGTAGATATGAATGCCAGTCGTAATCGTTCTAGACGGCTAAACGTATTCAATTGCTAATCATCCTGAATTTGCCCCATTCGATTCAATAGAGTAAAATCGACGTACCTTATACTAGCTGGACTTTTCTGATTTTCGAAATTTGAAAAATTGGATGTTATACATATATCTAAGCATGCGATTCTTTATTTTTTATATAATCTCGTCAATAAAATCTTTATGGATATTATTTTTGAGTTGGTGCCTATCCACAAGAGAAGAGCATGCTGCTAGAGCTATCTTTCAGACTAGATTATTAGAAAATGATTTAAGCATTTTTCGACTACTCGAGTTTACAAAATAGTCAAACGTAAAAAGAACTCCATTTATGGCGGGGCGAAATAGCATAATTTCTTGGCGTTTCTGATTAAGATCTATCCAATGACATCAAAAAATCGAGAGAAGACAAACTAATAAAAAATAAAATTCTAGGGCTCAGCTGAGTTTTTAATTTTTGAGGACTCAAACCCCACATTGTTCGATAATTACACGCGGGTAGCCTCGCAGCCGCTCATATGGAGAGATATTTTACGCATTTCGACTGTTTCAGTTGTTTTCTAGTCTCTGCCTGCAACAAGGAACACGTGACTGCAAGAAAACAGCTGTGTAGGAAAAATTACTATCAATAACACTCATAAAAATTTTATAGGCTATACCTGCATTATATACGTAGAATTCTAGAAAAAAATTGAGCCAAGCTCCTGAAGCAATCAATTCATATGCTTATGAGTTACCTATTCTATTTTTAATTACACGATTATTATTGCCTTAGAGTCTTACATGTAACGGCTCACAGTGTGGACAGTCAGCAATTTTTCTGAGCGCGAGTGGGGTGGAGGGATAAATGTTTTGGCCAAAAACGGTATAAAACATCTAGAATGATGTAAAAACAAACTTTAGCTCAAAAGTTGGTCGGGGAATTCCCCGCTCCTCCTGTTATATGCATGCATAGAAAAACATTTTTAGGGAAAAACGCAAACCGATTTGCTTTCGCGATGATGCACTCGTATTTTACTATTTTCTTGATTATCATGGGACTGTTAACTCAGCTTATTGATGGCCAGATAAGTGATGTCGATGATGATTTTCCACTACCAGAAAGTGACATCGCGGACATAGAAGATGGCTCGATAGTTTCAACGAGCGACTTACCTTATTCGTATGAGACAGACTCTGATGGTGGAATTATCTATCGATCATGGACGCTATAACCTTGTACCCTTGTTGCACATATTTATTGCAAGATTATTAAAAATTTGTCAATTTCCCTTTCGTTTTACTTTTGATTAGAGCTCCAAATGAGTAAATTGGTCCTGACATAAAGTATAATCAAGGGTTGGTATTCGACTATAATTAAAATGACGTGTAATAAAGCCCTTGGGCTCTAAGTTTATGATAATCACATTTTGTTCCAAACAACAGAGTGGAGTAAAAAACCTATAAGAATGTTATCTCGATACACCGATCTGTGTTTATGTCCTTCATTCTTCAGTGAAGGTAGCAATTATCACACTGTCTTGTTTTTCTGTCTAAAAAATTGCATTTGATATTCTTAAGCTTGAAAAGACATCAGACCTTATCACTTCAATAGAATATCCATCAACAGACATTCAGGCACTGAAAAAGTCCGTAGCTTTGCCTTTTTTGAAAATAATTTTGTGTATGACCAATCGGTCACTACAGTCTTAGATTCCCTATCTGTAAAATTAAATGGCAGGAACCTCCATCGTATAAGTGAGCACCATACATGTACATACAGCATAGAAATTCCGGGGGTGGGTGGGGTCAAACCCATAAATTTTTTTTAAAAAAGCCTTTTTAGGCTAAAAACGATGGGTACACGTCGAAAACACTGTTTTTTGACGTTTCAGGCAATGCTCGTTCTTCTAAAACATAAAAATGATAAAAAAATTTTAAAAAAATTTAAAAAATTGAGTAAACTGAACAAAGTATAGTCAAAAAATGTGTATATGGCGCAAAGGCCGAAAATTTGAGATTTTTGAGCCAAAAATTGAATAAAAACGCTTAAAAAAGCACACTTTTTACTACTTTTACCAACTTTTACAAAAAAATCGGTAATTCTGGGGGTTGCAGTCTTTTGCGGGGGTCAGTTGCCATTCTGGAGGGGTCAAACCACCTCTCCCCGAAACCCCCAAGAAGACGTTTGGTGAGCACTCGTTATTTATTTCTTCCTCTTGACTTGCTTTTTCTTTTCGGCAGAATTCTTTTTAGATATCAACTAAAAATTTTGTTAGTCATTCAAAATATTGAAGGAAACATTTCTGAAGTCTTAACTGACAGTTTCAGAGTCAGATAGAGATAAATCTATCAGTTTGTGAATCTTTGTCTGAATATCAAACGTCAAAATAATTGGTCAATACAGTACTTATACTCAAAATCAGACATACAAGCGAGAGTTTGGGGGAGGGGATTCGTGACCATTTGAAGGAGGAAAAGGGAAATCCTGTGGAGAAGGCCACCGGCTTCAATGACCAAAAACTTTTTGCAGCTAGTTGCCTACATATCTATAATCATTCATAAATTGTGAACTGAGATAATCCTGCGCAGTTGGAGCATTAACACGAATGTTAGAGGTCTTCAGAGTGATCCCTCAGATCAGTTATGCTGTGCACGCATTCGTTTAATTTTCTGTAAAAATTATGTTCTCTACATTTATTAGGGGACATTTTTGTGGAGTAGTCTTGCTTCATCTTAAGCGTAAGTCGATTTGCCCATTTAATGTGGTACCTATCGAAACAAAGCAAAAGTCTTAGGTCGCGAATTCTAAACTTAATTAAGTTTTGTTATACGTCGTCCAGAATTTTGTTTTATTCCATTTTATTTATGATTTGTTCTATAAGAGCAGTTAAAATGTTTTGCATTTTGAGTTTTTCACACATCAAAGCTTTTCGTTGAAATAACGCTGTGCAACTCACAATAGGTCAATAATGTGACCAGATTTTACGGATCGTAAGATTCGGTAATTTTTTTCTTGTTCGCTACTTCAATAACAAGTGCCGGAATCTGCTGAATCTGAAACTACTGCGTGCTAATCAAGCGAATTTTTATCTAGAACAAACAAACGTCAGCGATGTCAAAACATATTATCAGTTATCAGCCATTTGATTTTTTGTGAATTAGATAGGTATTAGCTAAGGATGCTATATTTGAATCGATGTTTGCTTTTTAGCCGGCTTCTGTTTATATTTTTAAATACGATATTAATTAAAGCATGTGTCATAAGAATAATCAAATGTCCGATAGAAGCCATATTTATGATTTTAGTCTGTTTCATAAACCTTTGGCTTCTGAAAATTTTGTCGAAGTACGTTGGCTGTCTTCAGTAAATATAGATCAATTCAACTTTATTACAAGCGATTTACTTACATGTACTAATATGTTAATAAGACAGCCCATCTTGAGCCCTGAAAATGTCGTTGTGGTACATGATTTCTTTTGATTAAGTTTGATACGATTAGTCATGGCAAACATTCATGGGTACTAGAATACTAATTTATGATTTCAAGATTGCATTATTCTGATCAAACAACAATTACTTCAATCGCTCGTCAATACAATCTGTGTTCGCCATTGGGCTTCCACTAAAAATTAGCTCTAGTTAGTAATATCACTTGGTGCTCAGCCCACCACACTTGGACGCGGGAGTTGAGGGGCGTTACACCCCTTCTTGAATCTAATACCATCGCATATTACGGTAGACCCCAGAATTTAATTTTTGAATGTTTTTTGCGATATCTTGGACTTTTGCCTCATCCAGTACCCGGGGATTTGGTCGCTGCCCATAACAATGGTGCCCATTCATTTGTTACAATAAATTTGTTTTCGGTGTAGCTACGTTAGTTCGAAATTTTCTCAAAGCGCGGACCTGTTGCATTGCAACAATATTAACGAAAAGTGTCTTACTTCAAGCGTCACGTTTCTTATCTCGTAGCTAAATACCTACATATTTATTTAATCTCTGAAATATGGTCGTGTGTCTCAACAGTCCCACCGGTCCCAACTGTCCCACCAATAATTTCAACAATCCCACCAGTCCCAACAATCTCATGAGTCCCAACAGTCCCACCGTCCCAGCAATTCCATCATCCCAAGAGTCCCGCCGTCCCAAAAGTACACCATGCCAACTGTCCCACCAGTCTCAACAGTCCCAATATTATGCTGTTACCATGAGTGAAACGAATTCACGCAGGCAGCATCAACATGCGAAATCAAGTTGATCACTTTGTTAGATATGTATGTATCTAACTTGTTAAGCATATAATAATCCCTCCTGACATGTTTTTTCATGGCTTCAAGTAAGTATTTTTAGAAGTATTTTCTCCTTCTTAAGCTCGTTAAAATGGTTTATAATTAATTTGCGTTTAAAATAGCTAAATCAATACGCAAATTCTCAGCATCCGTCCGAGCTTAACTCTGAAAAGTTTTCAGGTATTCAATTCTAGTAATTACCGGGAAAAGAAATAAAGAAAATGAATATTTTCGACACTAAGCGCCGGAAAATTTTGACAAACTCGTATTTAATATGCCTTTTTCAAGCTTAGGCTACGTAGAAGACAAGAATTATGCAAAAGCAACGGCGCCTGAAAATTTCGAATTTGTTAGCTCACTTGCATAAAATTTATTTTCGTGGTTTTTCAAACGCGCTTCGAGAACTTTTAGTTTTTTCCTTGAATGAACGCAAATCAATTACAAATCCTTTTAACGAGCTTACAAAGAAACACAAACGCAACGTAAAAAGAGTTAGTCACAATGGAATACATTAATACGGAAGGGATAACAAAGATGATTATGTGCAAAATTATAAAATTATAAAACTATAAAATTATCAAATTATTTACCCTTCAAATACCAACTTTTAAAAAATCGTCTCATGACCAACAGGGGAACTACTAGTATGCTCACCGGGCAAATTACAGTATTAGGGCAGTATGCATCGGCAATACTATGCTCAGAAGATAGCCCATCCCTTCTTTGGTCAAAAAACACACTTTTCGATAATTTTGAAGGGAATTGGAATCTTTTCTGTCAGATTCAAACAGAAGGCAAATACTTGAAAGCATTGCAATTTTTGAAGTTTTGTAGAGAAATACTTAAATTTCACATGCAAGTACGAATTATTATTCTGGTTTTTGCAAAAACATGTTTAAGGAGCGCATAATAGCAGATAGAAAAAGTTTCAATTCATGAATTGTGCTTTTTGCCGAAAACTATACTAAAAACCATGATCGGTGAATGGAGTTTGCCGGTCGTTGATATTAGAAGGGTTAACAAGCTATAGTCTGTGTCACACAACTTCGGTCATAAATTTTAAAACTATCTCCGACAATAAGCTAACAGATTGCAATTATAGCATTGATCTGATATATAATTATCGTAACCCTCGGCTTACTGTCGTTGAAAATTCTTAGAATTAATGCATATAGTCATGTGAAACAGACTACAGATGCTTAGCTAACAGCGTGATCAGCTTGATTTTTCATGTTGACGCTGCGTGAATTTGCTTCACTCGAGGTAGCATGATAGCAGGACTGGTGGGACAGTTGGGACCGGTGGGACAGTTCGGACCGGTGGGGCAGTTAGGACATTATTGGTGTGACTGCTGAGACGGTGGGACTGTTGGAACGGTGGGATTGTTGGGACGATGCGACTGTTGGGACGATGGGACTGGTGGGATTGTTGGGATTATTGATGGGACAGTTGGGACGGAGGAACTGTTGGGACGGTGGGACTGACCGGTAGGACTGTCGAGATATCACCCTAAAGTATACTTTTATCATATTTTTCCGTCCACCAGATCGAAACTTTTGTTATTAAAAAGATGAAGGCTATATTTTGCGCTCTATTAGCTGTATTTTGTCTTGTGGTCGCTTTGGAAGCGGGTCCAACAACCAGAAGACCACGGTCGGGTACCACGGATCGGTCTGCCGCCGCGTTCGACGCCCTGTGCCGCCGCGATAGTCTCAAAACTTCCGCCAGCCGCAACGTCTGCAACGATTATGTCAGATGTTGTGAATTGAAGTGTGGAGATTTGAGAGCGAAAGCAAATTGCAAGCATGATACAGCGACTGGATTCGCGACTGCCAATACGTACTGCAAGTGTTCTTGAAATTTTATTAGCTCTCGCTATGAAGTTTTTTAATTTATAAAATACAAAATAAAATCACGAGCATGCAATAAAAATGGTACTTGCATACAAACATCGGTACTTTGTATATATTCGTGAAGCTCAATCTTTTGGCTCACCTGAATATTTTTCGGCTATTGAAGATCCTATCTAGGAACAGACTCAAAATTTACGATTAATATAGCCTTGATTTGACACAAACTCACAAAATTTGAATGCCTTTCAATATTGATTGACATTCAGTTATTATTACTGATGTTAAATTGAATTCTACGAAAATACTGCTATTGAAATCCGGCGATATTCGCGCGGCTGAGATGCATGTGTTAAAAAATACCAGAATTACACTAATTTAAACCAATGCTGGACCAATTTATTTTGTTGCAGTTGGAATCAGACATGCACGTGGGGGTAGAAGAATTTATAAAACTAGGATTGAAAACTCTAATATTCTCTGAGAGAAATAAGTCAAAAGGCCAGAAATTAATAAGAATAAGATTATTCTTTAAAAGTGCTTGTAATTGACCGAAACTAGATGAACATCTAATAGATTTTATATTTCGCTAAAAATTATCCAGTAGAAAAAATTAACAGGATTTCAACTAACATGATTTTTACGATATTATAGCAATTCAAAAATTAACGAACGTGATTTTTACGATATTATAGCATTTATGCAATTCCTTGAGACTATTTTATCTTAAAAAAGCCCTCTAGCTGATCCTTCAGACCAGCTGACCCCCACACTAACAATGCTTCACTTCTACGACTATGTTTGGATCCATCATCTTATAATTTATTGTACCTACTAACTTACACCTCTCTAGACAAGGCATACACTGATTTTTTTCTGCTTGTTTATGTATGTAGGACCTATGTACAGGTATTAGGCTAGAATAGGAGTGGGCAATTGTTTTATGTACCTACCTAGCGATATTTTACGACGCGACACTTCATCTCACTGTCAGAGTGATTTTTAACTAGAAAACGCACTTACAGCCAATTTAGTAATAGTTTACTCTAAAGCCGAAGTATGTAGGTAAAAATAGCTGCGTAAGCATGTTAGCCGATAACAAGTTTATTGCCTTGAACAAACGATGATTTTTATTTTGACAAAAACATCCTTTTAATTTAATGAATCTGCCAAAAGCTACAAAGCTGACTCCTAAAGTTATTTATTTCGCTTTCGTATTTGTTTGAAAATGCAGAAAAAAGTTCGGATCTATAGAAAACAGCTTCTCAAAGTACAAGAAAAATTTACAGATGAAGCAAAAAGCGTCACCAATTTTCATTTTAGTTGATATGTACACACACACACACACACACGCACGTCGATATATCACTCGGACAAACTTGGCTCACATTAATCAGTTATTAGAAAAAGTATTCATATAACGCCCACGAGTAAGTCTTTTGTTGGAAAAACAAAGCAGACATTTTAATTACCAGTTGTTCACTGTGCGAAAGTGAACATTGTGCAAAATATCCATTTTTCATTTTTATCGAAAAACAGAAAAGCATATATTAATGAACCACAAATTTTGATCTTCAAATTAAAAAGTAAAAAAACGAAAAAATTTAGATACACATATGATTATTGATACTGATTTTTTATTATAATCTTACGGAGTACATAGGTAGGTAGGTATTTAACTCATGTATGTACGTAAGATAAATATGCTGGACTAACAAAACCAGCCTATTTGCTAAACACCGAAGTCTCATGGCAATGTCGGACAAAAACTTCCTAGAAATTAAATGCATTGTAGAATCTTCATGTAGCTATGTACATCCCTACTCTCAACTCTGAACATTCTTGCCTTATGATGAGCGCTTTTAGTTAAAAGTTGCGCATGACAGTTGTCGCTTATTTACATTAGGTACCTATAATGTACATCATAGTCGCAATTGACACAAAGATGGCATGTTTCTGATGAAATAAGATTTTAATTAATTTTAAAAATTAAGTCAGCAGTAGGTATCTGATGAACGCCTAATTGTACCAATCAGAAAGCTAATTTACTTTATACTCAAAATCGTTGAAAAATTTCGGATAGACTATATTTATTTTTATGCGTTTGGGCTTATATTTAAAAAACAAAAATATAGAATGAATTGCGATATGAAATAAAAAAATCGCAAAAATCGAATTTTTTCACTGTCTTGGTTTATTTTTGTAAGATGTGATCACTATGATTTCGACTAATTGCTAACGATTTTAAAGATCGTGATTTCAAAAGCCAGTGATATAATCAGTCTGGTACAAAGGTTGACAAATCTACGCCATTTCCAAATTAGATATAGAATTACAAGAAAGAAGTGCATGCCTCTCGACAAGCAACATTTCTTCTGTTTCACATGAGTTAGTGGTTTGGGCATAAATTATAAGAATTTTATCGACAGTAAGCCAACGGATTACGACAATTATATATCAGATGGATTATATGCATAATTTTTTCTAAATCAATTCATGTTTATTCCACGAGGTTAGATCTCAATTTGGTGTGCGATTCAAGCTGATAATTAATTTGATTCTTTATATATAGTAGTCGCGCCTTATGCATACATACATACACAAACACACACACAGAGCAAATTTTATGGTTGGTATGATACGGAGAATGTTCACATATTAACCTTGTTAATCCAAGGCGGCTACAAGTGCACTCAAGTTACATTGATCCATGACGCATTTTATCTGAAATTTTACTTTTCATAACGCGGGCACATTCGGAAAGTTTTAGCAAAGTTCATTTTATATTTTACTTAATGACGTCCGAAAAACCGGAATGCCAGCGGCTAAATCGCTTACCTTGGAATTTATATAGTAGCGGTATAAGATGCAAATAACCACAGTAACGCTTCAATAGGTACGTATTATTTTCCTCTTAGTGACTCGTAGTCCCGCCATCTTACTCTTAAGTCAAAACTTTGCCGTTGTAAATTTTTCAAGCTGATCAAATTTCGCAAAGTTTTTACCAGATGGCGAGCTGGTAAGGCATTAGCTCTCCTCGTTCTTTTTGGCAACTAAAAAAATTATGATATATTGAATATATGATTAAACTGTGTTTATAACCATACATATGTAGCCAAAACTTTGTACCTATCTTATTGCCCGTTTGAAAGTGCATAATGTACTTATGCATATATTAATAGTTCATCGGGGAGTTTACACCCCTAGAAGTTGCCCCGCAGAATCCTATTTATAGTAACATTTTTGGCGATTTTTGGCATTTCACCTAATCAGACATCCCACAATTTTCTAGCTGCCCATGGGTGGTCACATCTCGGATACGACCGATCCTGAGCTATAAGATGAGATATTTCATCAGTACTTATTCGGATTTTTAGCGACCCAAATCACCGTCTTTGGTAATTTCTATGTCAGTAATCGTACTAACTTGTAATACGCACGCAGAAATGTTGCAAAATTTTTGTTTTTAATTTATTTTCATTTCGTACAAAACGCACGAAAACTACTGTGAAAGAAAGTATTGTTTTTCATATTCCTATGCATGTAAACTTATTGGCTTGGCTAAAATATATCGTATTATACAATGAAGGCACACGTAAAGCAACCGTAAAAAATCAATTTGAAATAAAACGGACTCATTGAGCATGAAAAAGGTGTTCTTGGGAGGGTTAGGGCTTTTAACCCTCCAGAATGGCTATTAATTCCCTGCGAAATCGCTGCGACCCCCTAGAATTTTGTATTTTTTGTAAAAATTCTAAAATGTATTATTTTCAGACATTTTTAGCTCATTTTTGGCTCAAAAATCTCAAGTTTTCGGTGCATCACGCCATTTTTTGACGATATTTTGTTCAATTTTCTCGATTTTTAAAGACTAAAAAAATTTCTTAAAAATGTTTCTATGTTCCAGAAAGAACGAGTCCAAAACATCAAAAAACAGTGTTTTTAACGTTTACTCGTCATTTTCAGCCCTACAATGCACTTTTTGAAATTTTTTGGGCCTGACCCCCAGAATTCCCATGTTGTACATGTACGATGGCATTCCTTTAAAAAAGAGATGCTTCTGTTATTTTAGAAATATTAGCTGTTGTTTATCTGATCAAGCAGCAAATATTTTAATTTAATTCTGCGCTGACTAAAATGATCAATCCGATCGATGGCAGTTGCCTAGTTTACGCCGGAAATCCAAATAGACAATTAAGAAAAGCCGAAAAAGGGCCAAGTAGTGGCGCTGATAAAACGAACGATACGAAAAGAGGAAAGAGCAGCACGCAACTTTGGGGAGATTTATTTTCTCAGATCAATAAGTTGCCGGCGGAAGCTGAAAAAAGTGCCTCGCTTTCGTGTGTTCAGAAAAAAACACACTTTTATTTTTTTGGAAACTTTTTACGACTTGAGTAAAGTCGATTAAATTTTCCATATATACATATATATATATATATATATATATATATATATATATATATATATATATATATATATATATATATATATATATATATATATATATATATATATATATATATATATATATATATATATATATATATATATATATATATATATATATATATATATATATATATATATATATATATATACTAGCAAAGAAAAATGCTCCGATGGAACAAAAAAGATGAATATACTTGGAATTGTGGATTATTATGGATGTAAAAGGAGGGGACTAGGAAAAATCTACCTAAAGTCGGAAAATCTGCTAAAAATCACACTTTCTCTAAGCAACGCAAAAAATCGATGTATATTCTGCGGCCAACAGATTAAAATAAATATTCAACCATAACAATGATTGAAACAGCAGCACGTTAGCTATGCAGTAGCTATGGGAAATGATATTAAGTAAACTAACAGTCTTCCAAGCCAATTGAATGAAATAGCAAACATCGAAGACAATTGAAGACATGGTTGGTTTAAAACAGTAGGAAACGCGTAAGTTGACTTGAAACAGACTAAATGTAGATACACTAGCATGCCCGAAACGATTGTATGCACTAATCAATCGGCTCCTGCTTTGCTTGCTATAATGCTCATAACAAAATAAAAGAACTTTAAATACAATACCTCTTAGTTTTCTATCAATCAGGTGCCAGCAATTTAAAAAAGTAACCTTGATAGATTACGTTTATACACTCTTATCTGAAACTTCGAACATTATTTAAAAAAGACACTTTTTTAGAGGCCGCAGAATATACATCGATTTTTTGCGTTGCTTAGAGAAAGTCTGATTTTTAGCAGATTTTCCGACTTTAGGTAGATTTTTCCTAGTCCCCTCCTTTTACATCCATAATAATCCACAATTCCAAGTATATTCATCTTTTTTGTTCCATCGGAGCATTTTTCTTTGCTAGTACACTACTTTTAATTAGCGTGATTTCAGTACATCAGTCAGTAAACACAATCAGTAATATGCCACAATAATGACAACAGTCCAGGAACGCGGAAAACAATATTGTTCTTAACATCAGCATTATCCTTTTTAAACAAGACAACCTTATTGACACCATCCATTTTCAAATTAAAACTCCATTAAGTTATTTCTTCTTAATGTGCAGTTCACTTATAATCAAGCACAAATATTTAACCAACGAATTCACATTGCAAATCCTCACTCAATCAATACACAAGCACAATGTGTTGTGACTTTTGAAATTGAAAACACCCAATTTTCAATTTTCAAATTGAAAATTGGATCAATTTTCAAATTGAAAATTGGGTCAATTTTCAAATTGAAAATAGGGTGTTTGAATTTGCGATAAAGAAAATAATCAAAAGATAGTCACTTGGTTTATTTAAGCCGAGTAATAAAATAACGACCGTCCACCAATTCCAAACTAAACGCGACTAATCTGATCACTATGAAAAAGTTTTGAAAAATGAGCTTGCTAAGCGAGAGTTGTAAACCAAGAGAAACTTAAAGTTAAAACCTACTATTAAATTATTAAGAGACTTATAAAAGATTTTAAACTTTAAGAAAATGGAAAAGGCGGGATGTTGGTAAATTAGAAGGCAAAGTTTTTCGGCAAAAATTCAAAAACTTCACGCAAATATCAAATGTAAGGAACACTAACGCTTCGATTTGGTAGTAAAATAAATTTGTAGTATAGACTACATATTAACAACAAATGAATAGTGCAAACTTTACACAACTACTAGGTGTAGAGAATACTAACAGTTTACGGCTTATTAATGTACATGATTACAATAAAGCTGCATATCTTTGTCGACTTCTGTGCACAGTAGTGTGATTGCTGGTTCATTTTAAACCACTTTTGCAGGCAATTTACATCAATTAAACGATAGCTCTCCATGTGCAAGATTTTGTGAAACATATTATAAACACGGCTAAGAAGGATTTAACTTTAATGCAACCCATTTAAGACAAAATTACATCTCTTCAATGATCTAAGGACACTTGAACATAATTTTTAAATCACTTTAGATTACTTTTGAGGGTAAACAAACTCACTTAATTGATGTCTCACATATGAATCCTTGAAAATTTCTTGACTTCAGTTACAAAGTCTCTGCAAGTCTATCGAATTAAGGTTAACACGTAATGTAAACTTTACACAAACACATAGCGTAAAGAATATTTTAGTCGGATTCGTAATTTTGATATTGCTCCCATATTACTTTCAACATTTATTTAAAAATGAGTCCATAATGTTTTAAAGACAATAAACATTAGGTTTAAACCACTTTGCAATACTGCTGAGTGTAAGCAAGCGCGCCCAACTGACGTATATATTTCATTCCCTGTAAATTTTTATATCTCAGGAAAAAATTTCGGATTTTGCAATGCTCTAGAACAAAGGCTAACATGCAGTGTAAAAAATTACTCGGATATTATGATCAACATTCATGAAAAAATTATGTCTCTACAATGGTCTGAGGACATATAAACAATGAGTGTAAACTACTTTACATCACTGTTGGATGTAAACAAACGCACCTACGTGACGTCTCACATATGATCCTTTGAAAACTTCTAGACTCCAGGAAAAAATTAGGTTTCTGGAATGCTCAAAAACGAAGATAAATACATATGTAGTGTAAACTTCATGTAAACACCTAGTGTAAAGAAGATTTTAGTCAGATTCGTAATTTTGATATTGTTCCGATATTACGATTAATATTTATGAAAAAATTAAGTCTACATAATGTTCTATGGGCAAACTAACAAATGGTGTAAACTACTTTACAACACCGTAGAGTGTAAACATATGTGCCAGACTGGCATATCAAATTTGGTTCCTGGTCCATTTCTAGACTTGATAAACGTGTCCCTGACTCGTATCCGGAGAAGCAGGCAGAAAAAACAAGACAGAAACGCATTTTAGACTCCTAAATTTTGACTTTACACTCGCTAAATATTAATGTATAGACAATTTGCTTTGACATGCATCCGATATAAAGCACTTTATTTTTATTCTATTAGACTTATCCCGACTTCTGGACGGAGAAAGTGGCGAACAAAAAACGCAACAAAAACGTATTTTCCATCATTTAGAACACTGTAAACTTTAAAATTCCGTACCGAACTCCCCATTGAGTTTAAAGAAATTCGGTTTGGTACAATTTGTAGCTTTTAAATCGTAGTACATTCCTGTGTGCCAAAATTCTGTTGCAAAAATTATTTGGCATGATTTATCAATCAAACTTCGGAAAAAACGTGTTTTTTAGCCCATTTTTTACCTCTGATTTCGAACTTTACACCCCCATAAATAACTCAATATTGCGTTTTTTTAAATGCGGTTTGCTGCGATGTTTAGCCCCTGTAAGGCACTTTATTAATGCTGTCTTAGATTTGCACTGACTCATAAGCGGAAAAATTTGGCAGAGAAATCTTAGTTAAAATCCGTTTTTTTACACCATCCACTAGAGTGTAAACTTTAAACCCCAGGATCTAACTCACCATAGAGCATAGAAGACTTTGCTTATATGCAGAATGTAGCCCTTGATCCGCTCTACATTTCTGTCAGAAAACATTTTAAAAACCTCAAAACCGGAGTCAGTATCGGACATAGGAAGGTTGAAAACTCGACCAAAAAGTGCTTTTTCACCCCCAGATTTTCGCACTCTTTACACTGCCGTTCGATAAATAATGCGAATTTCAAAAAACAAAAAAAGTGTCATCTGTAGAATTCATCCCTCTATTATCCTATTCTGTTCAATCCTTCGAGTCATCAATACTCAGTTGTCTACATGCCGCAGTAAAAAGGTCCCAAAATTTGTCCCATGTTATAACGTTACACAGAAACTTTACACCTTCTTTACACAGTCAATTTTGAGTTTCAAGAAAAACAAAAAAACACGGGCAGCGAATTTTTTTATTATCTTTCTTTTAAAAAAAACCGCACCTTCCAGAAGTGTCCCGTTATAGCTGTAGGGGGTGCCCAGGTGTTGGGGGTACCCAAGTATATTATAGGTACGCGCTAACGCGCTACCTATGATATATATATATATATATATATATATATATATATATATATATATATATATATATATATATATATATATATATATATATATATATATATATATATATATATATATATATATATATATATATTGTCAACCTTGTGCTAAGAGTTCATTATCGTACTGTAGCAGTAGCTGAAACCGCATTACAAATTCAAAAGTGCACTCTATCATTTATTTTAAGCACCAGATTCAACCTAGATAAAGCTCAGTGTTGTATGAATTTATGGTATAAATGTCCAAAATTGTTTAGGTCGCTTAAAAAGGTTAATTAATAATGATATTTAAATGAAAACAATATATAGCACCGAAAACAGAATTTCGGGTTCGAAGTATTTCGTGCTGTCATGATCAATTTTGTCTCAAAATCGTACATTTGCTAAGAAAAATAAATTAGACCATATTTAAGCATGCTGTGACATTTTTTCTTCAAAACGCTTAAACATTGATTTGAATGTGTCTCATTGAGCAAAAATAATTTATGTTAAGCAGATTTTGGCATCCGTTTTGTGTAGTCACTGATTTATCAAAACTTTGCATCTGGTTGTGCTAATGTTAAGGACTATAATTTGTGCGATAATTGAGTCTCTAGATACCACTGAGGACAAGCCTTTTCTTAGTTAAAATTACTAATTAATATTTAGAAACATTTAAAATATAGAATAAAGCTCAATAGGGGTCATAGTACAACTTCCTGATCAGAGGATTTGTTTGAGTTTGGTTAATAAAGTGCCAAACGACTATCACCAAGTGATATACTGTAATAATTTTTACTTTTACTTTTACTTCCCTACTTGAATATTTTTTGAAAATCATTTTTATTATTTTAAATTTAAATTTAAGATGATAATAACTATTTTTAGATATAGTATTCAAATCTTTACTTGATTGCTCTATGAAAGTTTTTATTCATTCGAACGCAATCTTATTTTTTTGTTTTATATCTTATTTTCTCTAATCATTTCATTCTTATTTTTATCCTTTTATTTTTAAATCATTTTTTAAATTATTCTTATTTTTATTCTTATATCATTCTAGTTTTTATCAGTGGCGTAGCTGTGAAGGATAGGGGGACTATCCCTCTAAAATTTTGGAAGTACGTTGTCACTTATGTTAATTTTGGAGTATTTTTTACAGGGTCTTCCACAGCGAAAAATGGAAAATTCATCAAAGCTCATCTGACTGACCGCTTGAATAGATTGAAGCTCACTTGTGAACTAGTAAGACTAAGATTTTTGGGCACTTCGCGGCTATTTATTTACATACAGCATATTTTTGATATAATTCAGATAAAGTAAAAATTTTCTAAAATTCTCTAAGTGCTTAAATCTCGCTGTGAAAAGCTCGAAAAACGCAATTATTTTTGCCGATGTACGAGTTGTTATTGTGATATTCGACTTCAAAATTTTCGCCCTCTAAAATTCAGAAGGTCCAGCTACGCCCCTGATTTTTATTTTTATTTCCATTCAGAATGTATCGAAAAAACTTTTTTATGCTTCTGTTGAACACGCGATAAATTTTTCTGAATCATTCTCGGACAAAAAAGTCCTTATTTAGCCCAATAACTTTTAAACGCTATTTAGCTGTCATGTATGAAGCATGCTAAAGCTCAAAATTAAAGGACACCTTTAATTTATGATTACAAATGTCTTAAGATCGTCATGATAATTTATACCTTGAGACGACTAAAAACAACGTGAAAAGGTAAGTCGACATTTAACCTGAATAAAGGACTAAAAACTAGTATTTTTCGCAACTTAATTTCCTGCCTATAATTAATTTAATAATTGAATAATTGATACAAATAGATTTCGTGCGTTGTCACTTATGTTGTTTGGATGCATTCATACATTGAAAAGAATTGCATTTAATGTATTCCAGTTTCAATTTACGTATACCTTTATTTTACTATTGTTATTGCCTCCAGGCTGCCTGAGAGCTACTCATTTATTTTCTAGCCAATTAAATTTAGTAATGTTTTTAAGTATGTAGCATCAGATCCATATTGAAAGTTTTATCAGTAGAATGGTCAGTGATAAACATAAAAGTTTAGGAACATCTGACAAACTTTATTATAAATAATTTGTTTGTAAATCTATTGAATTATTTGTCATTTTTATGAAGATCAATTGAAAGCAAGATAATTTTTTGCCTTTTCAACCGAAAAATATTTTTAATTGCCATAAATCGATAAAGTCGGACGCTAGGTAGATCAATAAGTCAGCCCGCGGCCCATAAATGACCGTGGTTTGCCTTAAAATTTATAAAACTTTCAAGTTGACATCTGACAGTTGACACCATGGGTAGGCAGTGACTTAATTCTGGGGTAATTTAATCTGGGTGGTGTAAAACTCACAAAACTCTTAAAAAACATGCCGAAAATATAATGCTGGGAAGTATATCGATTTTGGAGGTCTACGGGATTCTGGGGGTACAATTACCCCCCCCCCCAAACATCTCAGGCATATTGTGGTTGACACCAAGAATAGGGGATTTGAGATAGCGGTTTCGCTAAACTAATAGAAGGCAAACGAATGGTTATTTTTTGTTTGACAATTTTTCAAGACGAATCGGGCGCGTAAATAATTTAAGCACAAACATCGCCTTATAAAATAATTACTTTTGTAGCTTTTGCTAATCGTCAATATTTTTTTAAAAATAAATTATTTAAAATCGAACAGCCTATAGAAGAATATAATGGCTTTGTTTTATGACTACGATTTTTTAACTCATTTCTTGTTTTCATCTGACTCCGATGCTTTAAGAAAGCCGGAGAAGAATTTATGGATCAGGCAAAACATTTTCGTTCTATATACATTCACTAGAATTGAAATAAATTGTTAAAAACTACGGAGCACCTTAAGAAAACAATTTTGTGTCTCCCTTACAAAGTATGCATGGATAAAATAAAATGTTGTGGTTTGGTCGGTTTAAGAGAAAACGGGTAAAAATCTTATTTTAACTGAGAAACTGGAATTAAACTTAAAATTTTTTAATTTAAACACTTTTTAAACTTAACTGAAATTTGACAAGTTTTTAAACTTAAGCTTCTTGTCTTTATACTTCATAAACTTTAACGTTTGATTTGTAGATCAAGGATTCGTAGTTTTCCCACATCCATCTCTCACGCAGTCAGCAGAAAATTGTGCCGAATTGCACGCCGTTGATTTGAAACGCGATAAAAATAAAATCCTGAGTCGAGAAGAAGCGCGGAAGATTTATACTTCGCATAATATTGAGAGGAATACTGCGATAATTTTGCTTAATAGAGGGCAAAAGCTTGAGTTCGATTTGTACTTTTATCGAGCGATCGACTTGAGCAATGATTTGATTGATATATACTTAGAAAAAGGTAAGGAAAACAAAATTCTCAGTCCTAAAGATAATTTGTTTTGCAATGCATTAGAAACTTTGACAGCACGTGTTTTCGATTCTTCGACTTTTGGAACCTAGCAATTATGAACATACATGAGCAGCAAGAAAATTCTAGAGGGGATGAAATCGCAAAAAATTGCAAAAAATCGCCAAAAAATAACTAAAAACAGAATTCTAGGGGGTCTACACAATAATCTGCGGGGGTTTCCAACTTCTGCGGGGGTGTAAACCCCTCAAATCCCCCCACGCCCTTGTGTGATTATGACCTGATTTGTTTTCCTTAAACGCATTTAAAGACATTCAAGAATTTAAGAAAGAAGAATTATATGCATTAAAGTCAACATTAACGAATACAAAAAAATAATTCCAAAATTTATCAAGACAATACGCATATTTTTTCTCGTTCGTCTTACATCATTAAAAATTTCGAATCATTTCTCACCCGCTGATTCTTTCAGTTTTTTAATCGTACTGAATAACATAATTAGTAGAAATGGCACTTAGCTAACCTTCTGAATTTGGAGGGGACTAAAATTTGAAGTCATATATTTTAACCAGTGATGGTGTTCTTGAGTGTTTCTCAGCAGGCTCTAATTATTAGAGAAGAAAAAATTAAAAATTTATCATTGTTTCAATTGTCTTCAAAAAGTATGTGTTATAAAATGACCATCCAAATGATTTCTAAACATTATATCCATGCCCGATTCGGTTGAAAAATTTTTTAACTTGTTTTATTCTAAATTCTGATATCCCCTTAACTCATAAGTATGCTAAACGACACATGGGCGTTAAGGTCTGGGGTTATACGCCCCTCAGAAGTTTAAAAACCCCTGCAGATTACTGAAAACCTCCCAAGAATTCTATTTTTGGTAACATATTTAGCAATTTTTGACGTTTTTTGGTGATTGTCAGCCCCCAGAATTTCCTAGCTGCTCATGTATGTGCTAAACTCTATTCTGGCGATTTTTCAAATACGCTTTAGCATTTTCAATTTTTTCCTTCAGTGCACCCTTGCAAACAATACTCTTATATTTAAAATTGAGGTGACTAGTCCCCCCAATCTTCCCATAGCTACGTGCTTAAAAATTTTCGGCTGTTGATGGAACATATCTTACTTTATATTAACTACGTTTTTGAAATCGAGAAAAAACAAAAATTGTGTCAAATAGCTTTTATTCAGTCTAATAGTTGTTCTTTGAAAAGAAAACGACTCGACGAAAAAGATTGCGTTCAAAATCGATGGCTTGTCAAGTAAGAGGGAACCAAATGCCACTACTTCGGTGAGGAGGAAGCGGTCTACAATGAACAATAACAACCAGATAGTCTTGAACGGGAGACTAGTACAGCAGCGATGCAATGTTCTGACAATTGAAATCGATGTACCATCAGAGCAAAAGCTCTTATCATCGGGAGAACTTCATCTCCTGCGCATATTTATGTCAAACAGAAAAGATCGAGAAGGCGTCGAATTTGAATATGTTGTCGATGGCTTAATCTGCAATTAAAATTTGAAATATTCTTAAATCAGTTGTAAGCGCCGATTTCCAAGATCCATGGGCGTTGAGATTTCACTTCGATTTTACCACCTGCGTCATTTCGAGTCTGATTCGAAATTTAATTCCATTTTTCTTCAATTCTTTGTGGTAAAGGTCTTCGCATCTCACTACATGAATATCGGCGTTGCTTTTTGACCTACGATTCACTCATAAATAACTTTTAGGATAAGTAACGTTAATATATTCATTCTAGTTACACACTCTAGTCAGTTTAGTACAAGTGTGTTAGTTCTAATTATAGTCAATCGAATTCCACAAATATTATTAAAAGACCATAAAAACGCTTGCTTTCAACAATTTGACTAATTTAAGTAAGTATGCTCAGAAACAGTTTCGAGGTATTCTTATAATGTACGAGTACGACTGTGACAGGCTTTCCGTAGAGGATGGAATCCCTAATTCTCGCTCAAATCAAAAATTGTTCTTTAATTAATAACTTTTCGGTAATTTCCGTTGTTTTGTAATTGAAATTATTTCGAATGCATGAATTTTTCAAGAAATATAAATATTCGGAATTTCACATGAAAAAATGCTGTTCCTAATTTCGTCAACTATGGTTGGCTAAGGGGAGGCGGCTGCCCTTATCCCCCTACGTATCCACCTTAGTTACTGTCGTTGAGGCTTATAAACATATAACGTACTTATCTATGCAAACTTCGTTAATCATTTTGAGAGGCCGTCGTGTGTATACTGAATAAAAGTAGAAGCACGTGCATATGTTTGATAAGTATAAAATACCTATGTGAATTTTTGAGAATATGATCTTTTTGTTAATTCCGCGCGATTTCAATGTATGTACATATTATAATTACAATACTTTATAAATATTGCGTATGCGGATGACATCGCTCCTTGTTAGCCTGTTGGATCAATTTAATTTTGTTGTTGTTAAGTAAACGGTAAAACTAATTGAGAGGTCTGACTGGAAGGCCTGAATCGAACCTTAGTTATTAAAAATTACATTTATTCCAGCTCCATGTTTAACACTTCAATGTTCAATTCATTTTATATTCTTAAATCAGTCTGATCCGTACAGCAGACACTTACTTAAATGAATTCGCAACCGAGAATTAATCGTATAACGAATACCTCCTGTACGCGGTGAAGAGAATATTATCCACATAAGTATCTCTTCTTTCGGAACCCCATCTGGGTTCTAGTTTCTAAATTTGATTCGCATGAATTAAGCTAAAAAGTATTAACCTATTTTTATCTGGAGCAGTAGCGCCGCTCATTAATGGGAAATTTCTCGCACACTTTACATTACAATATCTACTACCGCATGAGTTTGAATCCCTCCTGAAATCGAGTCATATTCCCTTGGAGATGAAAATATTAACTCAATATTCTCTGCTTAATTCTGTTTCACTCTTTTCTTCATCCAGCGCGATAAGTTTTACAAAAACAGTGATGGGTTAGTTTTAGCCCAATGGGGTATCCATGTCGAAAGCCCTAAAACTGATTATTTTGCCAGAGAATTTTCCCAGGGTGGAATAATTAAGTCCAGTCAATAATAATCTTTATCCTTACACATGTAATATATGCCCTATGGAGAACCCCGTTGTCCTGGAAATATTCTAAGCGGATTCGCACAAAAACAGGTGGTGGGGTGGAACGTCGTTCTCGATTATCTGATTCTCACTCAACCCTTCATTCTGGGTGCTGCAATCAGCAGACACACATAGCTGAGGAGAAATGGGGGGTTGGCCTCTAAATTCTAGGATGAGTTTTTTGCAAGGGTCTCCGATAGGAAATATTTGAAAGGTGATGCGACTTTGAAAGACACAAATACCGAAAAAATTAACTTGGAGCCTACAGTAATTGAAGGGAAGTACTTTTGATCTAGACCATACGTGGGCAGCAAGAAAATTCTGGGGGGGGGTGCAAGATTTTTTTGAAGGTCGAAAAATGGCCTTAAAAACGATGGTATGGTGATAAAAACACCATTTTTCGACGTTTCTCATCAAGTACTATCCATTGGCATCAAAAAATTGCGAAAAAAATTTTCAAAAATTGAATTCTGGGGGGGTATTTTGATTTCTGGGGGGGGTATTTTGGTTTCTGGGGGGGGGTGCATACCCCCCCCAAACCCCCCACGCCCAGGTGTGATCTAGACCCCGACCACCTGTAACGACGTCCCCAGATGGAGTTATAACCAGGCCCGTACCCAGCATGCGGCTAAGGGGGGGCGGACCCAACCTAGGGAAATTCGTCGGGATAGCTCGTAAAAACAACATTTTTCGACATTCTATCCATCGAGATAATAAAATTCGAACAATTTCTTTTCGCTCAAAAAGCTATAAAAATGTCATTTTTTGGGAGCGCTTGGGCGAAAATGATAGAAATTACTCAGTCAAAGACATTCAATTTTTTCATCTTTCCGTGCACTATCATACCTTTCAACGTTTTTTCCGGTCAAGTAAGGGGGGGGTCGCATCCTTGAATGCGGCACTGCTTAAAATGATGCAATTATACAACAATATCAGGCTGTTTTATTTGCGAAAGTTCCGAAGCAACAACAAATAATTGCAACTACAAAACACAATCATTGTGGCATTTTTCCTCGGCCAAAACCGGTGCTTCCACCGAAGCCTCCGAACCCACCGAAACCTCCTCCGCCGCTGCCGCCTCTAAATTCCATCGTTCCCGCTCCGACTCCAGCTTCTCCGGACTTGTCAAAACGTCCTGCAATTAAAACAAAGGCGTGAATTAAATACATATTTTAAACAATGCTAAAGGCGTTATTTTATCCAATCAATAAAATTGATCGATTTTAATTTAATCCTATCAAAAATGGTTGATTAATTAACCCTCCGTTTACCGTGTCCTATGCCGGAGGCATCATGAATCAATTTGGTGGCATTTTTTCTGTTCAACCTTATCCATGTGCCCAAAACTTTGTCTAGCCTCGTTGGCTTCAGTTACATCGTTTTTAATGGTTTAGCTCGAAGAGGACTTATAGAGTAGTAAGAAATAAGCGTTTTTGGCCTATTTGCAGTGATATCGCAAAAACTCAAGATGGGAAAATAAAATTCTAATAAAAAAATTTAGTGTTTTATTTCTTTCCAGCTCTTTAAATGCATCCCCTGGATGTGTTTAACACAACAGAAATCTACTTTTTCTTGTTTTTGCGTAATGTCCAACAGGTGCCTGTCCTTATGCATTGTGATAGTTTTTTAATTATACCTCTTCAAAAATAATTTTCACAGAAAATAACAATCATATTCAGAAATAGCATAAAAAATTGCACTAAATGAAAGTAATAGCTGTCAGAGAATGTTAAGAAGGCATAACGTAATATGCACTAGGAGTTTATGCCATGATGGTGCACTTCGACTGCAAAAACATGATGGTAAACGGAGGGTTAAGAAGACTAAATTACCAAAATGAACGAAAACTAATAGTCTGTTTCACATAAATTCAAGCATAAATCTGAAGAATTTTTTCAAAAATAAGCCGACGGATTACAATAATTATATATTAAATCAATGCTATAATCGCAATCTGTCGGCTTAAGTCGGACATACTTTTTAAAACTTATGCTCAAACTTGTGTGAAACAGACTTTAATATAGGTATTACAGCACACTGACTAACAAAATAACGAAAGTGCCCTTGAGGAGTTATATACATGAACTGAAGGCCCAAAAATTTTTTGCCCTCACAGTTTTGATTATCCAAAAACCGTATAAAACTTTTAGCGAGCCTTTAATAATTTTTAGAATATATTTTGTTCAATAATTTGTTCGACATTTTTTACAGAACTTTCTCAAATTTTTACGTTCTAGAAAGAAAGTGCATCGTCAGAAACGATTAAAAACGGTGACGCTTAAACATAGATCGAGATTTTTGGGTCAGACACATAGGTAGGCGGCACCAAAATTCTGGGGGTGCGTGTTACAAAGGTGAAAAATGGCCTTAAAAGGGTGGTATGGCGATAAGAGCACCATTTTTCAACGCTTCTCATTCAGCACTATCCATTAGCATAAAAAAAGCGAAAAAAACAAAAAAAAATTAAATTGAATTCTGGGGTGCATACCCCACGCGTGGTCAGGGAGGGGTGAAATCCACGATTTTTACTAGAGTAAATTGAGTTTTTAACTATTTCCACGTCCAAATCGCATAAAAATTGACTATTTTTGGCTCAAATTGCTTGACAGCAGCTAATGTGTATGTATGCGCATATATCTATCGTTTTTAAGCTCCCAAAGGCACTTTAGAATTTGGTTCCATCCCCCAAAATCCCCATACTGTGCATGTATATATATGAAACTTATCAAATGATGTTACATATAATAATTTAAAATGATCCCGGGGATTTAACTCCCAAAAAAGTTTTTCAAACACCCTAAACATATTTCAACTTGCAGAACCGTCAAATCTTAAAAAAACAAGCAATGAATTCGACTTAGCTTTCGTATTTCGTTACTTAAAACCTTTCTTCCAATTTCACCATCCAGACCGGCCATGCCTGAGCTAATCAGTCTGATAATAATTGGATATATGTAATTAATAATTAAAATAAAAAATAAGTTTGCCCCTTTTTCTACACGAAGTATTCATTTCAATATTGCCTTAATATTTCCTAAGAATTTAATCTAATTTATAATAATTTCTGATTTTTCGGATTCGACCCGGTAACAACACGCACGATTAAGATGCGGCCACCGACATTCTTCTATGTAGATGCTACGTTATTCAAACTAATAGACGCAGTGACAGGAGGAATCCGCCCCTAAATTGATACTCCCCATTAGTGATGTCCCGGTGCCGGTACCCCCTGTACCGGCGCCGGTGCCACATTAGCATATTATATAGTGTACTATGCTTCTTCAAAAAGGGTTAAATTTGTACCTTCACCGGATATACATATTAAGGGCAAAATTTCATTTGGCTAGTAACGACTTCATTATTTTTAATTTATGAATACATATTAATTTTCTCACTTAAGCATTAAACAAACAAAAAATTGTAATAAAATTGAAATTCGAAGAAAAATAAAAGTTAAATAGTGTATTATAAGTTTAGGTGTAGCGCAATCAAGATTGGCTTGTGCAGTAGTTGATTCTTTAGTCAAATCGAAATTTGGTTTTAGTGCATTAGTTAAATATTCAACTAGTAAGAAACAAACATGAAAATAGCCACAAAAACTTTTTGAGGTTAAATTATTTGAGTTTATCATTTCACATTTTCAAAAGCCTCTGAAAACAAACACGGGATATATTAGTAATGCAAAAGACTTACATAGAAGTTCATTTACAAAGTTTTAACAAGCTTTTTCTGAATAATTTGCAGGAAAAAGTTTTGCATAAAAACTGTTTTAAAATTCTAGCTGCGTTTTACGGTCTTCTGCTCACGAAATGAAAAAATAAAAATGGATTTGATGAAATTAAGTTGAAAACTACTCTGTAGTACTCATCCTTCTTGCCCACAGATGGTAGAATTAGAAGAACTTTCCACTCTATATGTCGATGTTTTTAATTTTAATTTACTTTATTTATTAGTTTCCATGCTTCTTGCTGTTAATTGATGTTTTCAATAAGATGTCTATCGTTAAACGAAAAAAACATTTTTAAAGCTCGAAGACTTGTTCTGAAGTTCAGTCAAAATGCTTCACTACGCTAATCAGAAGATTTTATTAACAAAATGCTACCTTTTTGCGCCTTTATTCATTAAATTGGTGATAAATGAGCTGCAATTATTCTTTTTACACTAATGTTTTCTCTTTTATCTAGCACCGGCACCGGCGCCGGTACCAGCCTAGCACCGGCCCGGTGCCGGTGCTTAGGCACCGGCGCCGGTGCCCAGGACATCACTACTCCCCATCATACATAGGCAGCACCAAAATTCTGGGGGTGTGTGCAGAATTTTCACAGATCAAAATAAAATGGTCTTAAAAATGATGGTATGACAAAGAACATCATTTTTCAACGTTTCTCATCGAGCACTTTTCATTAACATCAAAAAATTGCTGAAAATAAAATAAAATTTCAAAATTTGAATCCTGATGGGGTATTTAGCTTTCTGCGGGGAGTATTAGGCCTCCTGAGGGGTGCATATTCCCAAACCCCCGCCCATATATGGTCCCCATCCCACAAAGCCAGAAAATTTTCGACCCCCCAATTTCGGAAGAAACTTGCGCTTTTTAGTCATTTTCAGATGTTTTCTGACCCTTTTTGGCCAAAAATTGAAAATCATTTAAGCCTCCCCCTAGAAATGACCGGGAACTCCCAAAGGTAGCAGTTATGCTTCAAATACGTCGACTACGTACGCGTATCGTTACATTTGGCCGTGGGGGCGTGGGGGTATGCAACCCCCCGAAAAACCAAAATACGCCCTCAGAATTCAAATTTTTTAAATTTTTTGTTTTCTCCCCGCAATTTTTTGATGCCAATGGATAGTGCTCGGTGAGAAACGTTAAAAAATGGTGTTTTTGGTCATAACACCATTTTTAAGGCCCTTTTTTGTTCTTGGAAAAATCTAGCACCCCAGAATTTTGGTGCTGCCCACCTATGATCGCTACTGCTTGAAAACGTCCTTTAAATGCGATACAAGAAAATTTAAAAATACATTCTGAAAAATTTAACCTTCCGTCCTCCTATACTGCTGCCTGTCCTGATCAGCGTCTTTGTCAAAGCCACCCCTCTCGGCTCTTCCGAAACCCGGCGCCGATCTGACGCCCGTTTCAGCCCGTTGTTGTCGTTTCAGGGTCGACGGCACGATCTCGGGCGGCAAATGCAAGCAGTCCCGCAAGTACGTGATGCCTTCATTCGTAAGCGTCCAATAATAATGACGCCAAGCAAATTGTTCTTTCACAAAGCCGCGACTCACCAAAGACTGCAGTGATAATTTAAAATACTCTAAGAATTCTAGAAAATACATTACACTTGTATAATATTTTGAAAAAGACCCATTTTCAGTTTTTCGACCATAACTTTTTATAGGTGCGGCCAGTGTTTTTTTTTGCACGGGCCTCTTTGCACCGTGCAAAAAAACCTCCCAAAATCCTTTTGCACGACCGAAAATTTTTTTGTACTATACATATGTATACGAAAATTTTCCGAGCTTCGCGCGGTAAAAATTGAATAGTGTATTGTCTTTTACATGTTTACATTTAGAAAATCGCTATTTGCTAACTCTGCGGCCACAAATCTATTGCATTTTTGAATACTTCTATTTTTTCAATGCCAAAATTATAAAAATGCCAATTTCCACCGCCGTTTCCACAGATATGCAGAGCTCGTATTTTCTATTTCAGTTTTAAAGTTTAAAAATAACAGTTAATAATTCTGTTAGCGAGTCTAACATTGAAAATTACACTAGTTTTGATTTCATTAATTTGATCAAAAAATCTGATTAAAATTTGAATATGTAAATGGTACGATCTCCAACAACTTTAGGGTACTGCTGCTTCGATACAAAAACCTCAGTAATAATTGTTGAGTGTGTGTTACTCGCTTACTTACTGCATAAAGATTGAAAAAGAAGGAAAAATGAAATAAAAAGCTAAAAATTGTTAGCATTTCATCCATACAAGTGTTCCTTTTAATGCATTCTTACATCATTCAGTCAGCATTCGTCAGATTTGTTACTACTAAGTGTTCAAAAGTTCTGTGCCTTCCACAAGAAAGAACTTGGGTAGAAGCGAAATCTATGTTTTGTCTTTCTATTTTAAACGCATTTTCTTTTATCACGATGTTTTGTCAGAGCAAATAAAATATTAATTTAGCAGTAGAAATGTGCAACGTAGAATAATCATTTCAGTACAAAAGCCATAAACGACACGAAAAATTGTAGTCACCAATTGGAAGAAAATCATACCTCTCGAATTATCGGCGCAAAGCGCCATAATTTTGGAAATTCGATCATTAAATGTCACCTGGTTGTTCAAAAATCAACATCTTTTACACAACTTATTCTCAGATTTTTCTTTGCATCGTGCAAAAATTGCCAAATTTTTCCTTTGCACGGGACCAAAAACGTTTGCACTGTGCAAAAAAACACTGGGTGCGGCATAACCTAGATTGCAGACACTTACTTTTTGTGCCATTCCTAGGTCTATCGACTGGCATATAGTTCATTGGCCTCGTCTGCCAACTGTCTGGATGGGATTGGTTAATGTGTAGTTTTGAAAAAACCCACATTTTTCAAAAAAACCAATGTCTTGAAAAAACCGTTTTTCAAATTTCATGTTTTCCCCAAAGTTCATTTTATCCTGCTTGTTCATGTTGGAAATCCATTTCAAGCACGCAGCAACACATTTATGATTTATGCGGGCATTTTAAAGTGAGTTTTCCTTGTTATGACCACCACATGTGGGCGTGAGGGGGAGGGATTTGGGGGTATGCACCCCTCAGAAACCAGAATACCCCCAGAATTTAATTTTTAAATTTTTTTTGTTTTTCTCTCTCGCAATCTTCTGATGTCAATGGATAGTGCTCGATGATGAACGTTAAAAAATGGTGTTCCATACCACCATTTTTAATGCCATTTTTCGACCTTTATAAAATCTTGCACCCCCAGAATTTTGGTGCCGCCCACCTACGCTTATGACCCTGGAACTACAATATGCTCTGAAAGTGACACTTAAAAACCCACATTGGTCTTGAAAAAATCCACTTCAATTTTTTTTAAAAACCTCTTTATATTAAAGGGATTATATTCTAAGGACAATAAGTTACTCATCTTACCTTATGTGCATGAGCAGTCTTGCGTAGAACATAAATACAAGTATTTTTTGTGTATAAATTTCTCAATTTGACTACAACACTGTTGAAACGTATATTAACAACAAAAACATAAATACAATATTCGTGATAGGCCTACAGGCGCTCACAAGCATTGTTTCGTCAATAGCAATGCAATGAGTAGCTAATTCAGACCAATATTCAACAAGGGTTTTTAGGAAAAAATTGGATCTTTTTTAAAAATTTTTCATTTTGGAAATTTAAAAAAAGCTTAACTCTGGGGGAAACTTTTTGGTGTAAGGATTTGCAGGACACTATTCTCTTCAATATACAGTAGTTTTCAAAAAAAAATTTGGAGTGGGTTTTTTAGAATCACTTTTTTCAAGTCTGACGAAGGTGAAAAATATCGATAAATTACCATGTAAAACGTTGTGACCGTTTTTGAATATTACCCCCTGGCCACTCCTACCTAGCTCAGTATGCCATTTGCAAATGTAGCCGATCCACTGATACACATTTTGCTGGCTTATTACGTACTCAATGATTGTGTACAGTTCAGCTAATAGATTTAAATAACGATTGAGAAAAACACTCACTAAAAAGAAGATTGAGATCAACGTACGTGATTAAATAAAGCCAAAAAAACATGTCAAACAATGAAGGACTAAAAAAACCATACGTCTATTGACCCCGTTCCCATACAAAAATTTTGAACGACCCATAGTTCACTTTTTACAGGACTAATTATATCTTAACGAAGGTCTTTCTTCGATTTTGTAAGTTTTTTTTTGCAAAATCAAACATAGGAAGACACATCCTAACAGGCTGCCCGAACGAATTCTATTAGTGCATCACATTATTGGTTTGAGAAATAATACCATAATAAATAATTGAATTTTTGAATATTGGTTGAAACGCACATATCGACCATTTAGAACCGAGCAAATTATGTATAAGCATCGAGGATCTCATATCCTGTCACACATGCCCACTGGGGAGTATTTTTTTGAATAAGGTCCGTTTGTACAAGTACAAAGATGGTCCCCAAAGGGCTTTGTACAATTTGTACACACAAATTCTGGGTACTATATAGTACCTATAGTAGCGATTTTAATATGGTAAAAACAGCGTTGTTCGACTTTTGTTAGTGTATTTTAGCTAATTTCTGGGTCTTTAAGGGCAAAAATCACTAAGTATCATCTCAAACGGCGCGAAGCGGCGAAAAATTTGTTATTTTTCCCTTCTGAAATGCAATTTATGCCATTATTAAGATATATAGGACACACAATTACTCATTTCGGCGCTTTCTGCGAATTTTAGACCTTTTTTGCAATTTGTGTCTCCCCAAAAACATTTGTACATGTACAAAGACGGTCCCAAAAAGTCTTTGTACATCGGGAAAAATCTTTGCCGAAGACAAAAAAAAACACAGCTGGGGAGAGGAAAGTATGAGAGTATCCCGCCTACCAGGACTTTTAGAAGGCATACCCCCTCAGGCCATTTTGGACCAAAACCGGTTGCTTGAACCGCAAAAAAACGAAACTCTAACAATGTAATTTCAAGTACATATACTTATTTAAAGAGCAGTAAACTGTTCCATTCATTAATCCAGACATTTTTCTTTTATTCTGTCATATATATTTGATGTTTCAGGTCATTAAATTGCCCTTATTCTTATTGTTTCCATGCAAACTTAACCTTAAATTTTCATAAATAATCAAACACGACTCTTGACATTATAAGTAAAAAATTACTGATTCACTCCCCCCTAAAAATCTAGTAAACCCTCACAGAGCTTTTGACCGAGTGCAGGTATGCATCCTGTCGACAAACAATTTCCTAATTTTCTGTCTTTTTGCTCAGCAAAAAAACGCGTAAAAAATCATAATTCAACGCGAAGCGCCGGAAAAATTTGACACGTTCTTTACGTTCAACTCAAAATTTCAGACGAAAACTACACGCGACGGAAAATTTTGTTTTTTTTTTGAGCTCGAAAAATGCCAAAAACCTGTTTCGGGGCATTGTCCAAGAGTAAACAAATCATTGACAGCATCATTTTTGAGGGCAAAAGCAGTAAAAATAATCAAAATCTTTCCAGTACTTTTGTACTCGTACTTTTTATTCACAAAAAGTGCCCAAAATTGACAAAGTTTGCATTCTTTTAGTGTCAAAAGTGATATAATGCAGTCAAAATGGACTAAGAATGTTTTTAAAATGCAATATTACAATGAAAAACGTTTTATAGGCTATTTTGACAATTTTTATCGTTAAAACAGCAACAAAATCGTAAATGTTAAATTTACTGTTTTGGATTTTAGGGATTTCACCCCCTGCTGACCCTGACCTTGTGCACCTATGATTTCAGCTCAAGTTACGCTGTGCAACATCGGAGTGAAGCATTTTCGGTCCACCCTATAATTATGATAAATGCTACAAACACACATGCGCATAGGGGGTGAGGGGGTTATTACACCCCTCCCTCGAAGGGTCAGCCGGACAAGTACTGTCCGGCTATTTTGAGCTGATGAAACGTTTTTTGCATAATTTTTGAGGTCAAAAGCAGTAAGAATGTCAAAATTTTTCAGGCGCATGTACTTTTTACTCAAAAAACACGCAAATTGATTAACTTTTGCATGTTTTAGTGTTAAAAGTAATATAATGCAGTCAAAATGGACTAGAAATGCTTCAAAAATGCGATAACACCACGAAAAAACCTTTTAGGGCCGAATGATGGAACGAAGGATAGCGCTATTTCTGGATAAAATAGTGGAATAAGAGGACGGAATAGAATATTTTGGTATTACAGAACGCGGAACAAAGCGTGTTATGCCAGGAATAAAATTGGTATGACAGAACGCGGAATAGCGCCGTTCCAGGAGCTATTCTCGGAATAAAAATAAACGGTATGACAGAAGGCGGAATAAGGTATCTCGGGAATAAAAACGGCCGCTTTTATTCCGCCATATTATAACTGGTCAGAGCAGGTTTAAGACAACAGTTGTAAAAATCGTTTATAATGCGATTTTAAAAGGTGTAAATGTGTCAAAATGTTTAATTAGATAGTTAATTCATTCTTCTTTATCCAAAAATTTAATATTGATGCTCTCATTTGTATTTACAATCAAAAAAGATACATAAATTTTTCTACTTGCGCGATTTCCCTATGAGTGCGGCTCGTCTTGTTGAGCTCTTGATAAAAAAGTTTTTTGAATGATTTTTCGATTATGCTATACTAAACACTCCCAAGCATACCTGGGCAATGAATTTTGATTCTGAAGGTACCGGGGTCCCTTTTGTTGAGGTTGGTTGGTTGTTTAGTGGCTAGTTGGTTGGTTGGCCGATTACTTGGTTGGCTATTCGGCTGGTTGGTTGGCTGGTTAGTTGGTTGGTTGGCTAGTTGCTCGGTTGGTTGGTTGTTTGGTTGGCTAGTTGGCTGGTTGGTTGGCCAAGTAGTTGGTTGGTTGGGTAGTTGGTTAATTGTTTGGCTAGTTGGTTGGTTGTTTGGCCGGTTGGTTGGTTGGCCGCTTAGTTGGTTGGTTGGCTAGTTGGTTGTTTGGTTGGCTAGTTAGTTGGTTGGTCGGCCATTTAGTTCGTTGGCTAGTTGGTTGTTTGGTTTGATAGTTGGTAGGTTGTTTGGCCGGTTGGTTGGTTGTTTGGTTGGCTAGTTGGTTGGTTGGTTGAGCGCTTGGCTAGTTAGTTGGTTGGTTGTTTGTTTGGCCAATTAATTAGTTGTTTGGTTGGCTGGTTGGTCGGCTGGTAATTTGGTTGGTTGGCTAGTTGGTTGGTTGTATCATTTTCCCACTTTTTTATTTTTGGGTCAAAAAATTCTACCCCTCCCCCCAATCAAAAACTGTTTTTTCTTGCGCCACTCAGCTGGGGTTCTGAAAGGTACTGAAGTGCCTTCTGGCGCCACCCGCTGGCGCGGCTTTGCCCACCTGTGCCCCCAAGTGAAATGATTAAAAAAATTAATATAGTAGGTAGTGTTTAATTAACAAGTTGACAGAAAGATTCACCAATGAGTATATACACAAACAAAGTTTTTTCACGCGCAAGCTATCATTTTTTTATTTCAATGTCAATGTTTCATTTTTGTTTTCCGTCGAAGCAAGCAAGCGCCTTTATTGAACCAAATTATAAAGTTTATTTGATAATATTCGGCAGTATCAACTGAACTCAATGCATCAATGCAAAGTTACTTAAACCGTGCGCGCGCGTGTACATAAATACTAGGGATGCAGCGGGTGCACATTTTTGGAATAGCGGGTGCGGGTGCGGGTACCAAAATTTTGCTTTAGCGGGTGCGGGTGTCGCACCTTAAAAATAGCGAGTACGGGTGGCGGGTTTAGCAGTGAGATATAGCATAATATAAATAGGACTAAAAATGCTCCATTTTTTGTCCGCTTAATGCAGTTATTTAATGTGTGCAAAATTCATATTAATCTTCAAGCTGATTGTCTTTTTCTTTGCAGACTACTCTCTCAATGAATTAAATTTGCGAACTAAAGATAAGTAAATTGTCAATGATTGAACCATTGACCAATATGAGTAATATATTTGCACTTTGCAGAATACAATGTTTAGACACTTGTTGTTATCATTCTCTTCTTAAAAAGGGTTTACGACGTTTTCGCACCAGCAACTTGAAAAATATTTTATCTACTTTAATTTTGAAGCAATTTTTAAGTAAATTATATATTCAGAATCGACGAGTATTCATTTGTGTACGACTGAAAAACTGTAGAAAATCCAGTGTATTTTTAGACGCGTTTAATTATCTCATTAAATTCAAAGATATTCTAAAAGTAATTTGTACCATCACGTAGAAAATTGAATGAGCTTTCAGAATCTGTATTATACTTTAATCATAAATTAAATGTAAATAATTAATAATATTACGAGTATGGCGCCAAAACGGCAGTGCCAAAACGTCCTACTTCGTCTTAAAAAAGCAATGTACAATACATTGCTGCATAATATCTCTACTCACGCTGGAGTGGTTGAACTGATGCATGTATATAAAGACTGACACCTAGACCCTTCTTTTTTAAAAAGCATAATTCGCATAATTGGAATTAACCATAAGAGAGCTTGAACATGTATCTGCAGTCCAGAGGGTACCTAAAAATATGACTCATTACAAGTAGATGTTCGCTTTTCCAATTTGTACTGCTACGTTAGAACACACTGTTATACATTTTGGTTTTTTCATTAACGTGTCACTGCCTCAGAATCGTTTTGTCTTTTCGTAAATTCTAATTATTATTATCCGCCACCCGCTGTTTTATCATAATATTTTTAGCGGGTGCGGGTAGCAAAATTTCGGAATAGCGGGTACCAAAAAGAAGCGGGTAATAGCGGGTGCGGGTATCCGCTGCATCCCTAATAAATACTACACGTAATATTGTATTTACGTCCTGTTTTCAAACGAGGTTACGTGACTACACTATGCAGCGTGTGTTGGACAGCCAATCTATACACAAAACCAATGGGATGCGTGACTTAACCCTAGGATAAATGCAGTTATCCCATGAATAGCTAATCCTCGCATATTTCGCGTTCTGTCATACCATATTTTCTTATTTCTAGGATAGCTTATTCCGTCCCTTAGCTATCACAAGAATAACTATTCCCAGAAGGGCTTGTCCCAGGAATAACTTATTCCGCGTTCTGTCATAAGCTATTTGGACCATTTTGATCGTTTAAACAGCAACAAATCGTGAACATTTAATTTGCTGTTTTGAATTTTCGTATTTCACTCACCCCATCTGCCGAACCTGAGTTTGTGCACCTATGGCTACAAGAAAGAGACATTTATGTGCGCATATACCTGTACAGCTTTGATGACGTGCAAATTAGGAGCATCTATTTCAGGATGCTTAGGGAAATTGAAGTCTTTCTTCGCAACGCAAACGCCATGCTTGAACAAGTATTCGTACACAAGTACTCGATCTTTTTTGGGCATCAACATATTGAATTATTATATATAATATATAATTGCGCAGCAATCGCACCTAAATTCATATTTAAAATTTGAAGCATTATAAATACCTTCCTCTTATTAAACACATGTTTAAAACAAATCATAGCGAATTAGCAAACTGAACAATGCTTGATGAAAAATTCAATATTAAACACTTGACAATGTTACTTTAAAAAAAACTCAAGCTGGAAACGCATTGAGCGAAATTAATTTGAAGAACCGGAACATTGTAGCAAGTCGCATCCAATTAGTCATGGTCAGTCATGATTGCACATAATTAAGCCTAAGGCTAAACATAATATTCAGGAGTTTCTTAAATCGCACTTGTCCTACTCACTCATGCTCTTGTTAACGCAAATGTCACCAATAAAACCAGCGCATGCAAAAACCTAGGAAAAAAGTGAACCACGAACTATTTCAGACACTGGACAGATCCTTGGATACTTTTTCGATTCACGTAGAAAAGACAGGTAGGTGTCAACCTACCGCAGGACAAGAATACCAGAATTGCCGGTGTTGGCTGAAAACACACTGATCTAAGCGGGATCGATGTCGATCCAAGCAGTCTAAAACGCTTTCTAATTTAAACTAAGCAAGTAAAAACTTGAATTAACAACGTTACAATGTTAAAAATACCTGAAAGTAGGACATAGAAAAATCAAAATACTCAACTACTAAAGGTCTTTTCCTAAACTGCACCATACCTATTGCTTAGTTTTTCACCAAACCTTTTTTGCACCTTCTTTAAAGGCATTTGAAAGTCCACGTCGAAAATCACAAGCTCCCAAATGGTCATTTGTAATCCTAAAACGCAATTCAGTACCTTATCTCTTAACACCATTTTTTCCTTGCAATTTACTTCACGTTTAACCATTGATGTTTTTTTGGCAGAAAATCCATCCTACAAAAAAATAGCGAGACCCAAAACGAGTTTTTGAACATTTTGTATTTGTAAAAAATTAGTGTACTGCAACAAATATAACGATCAGTAATGTCCTATTTCCTGAAAGTGCATTTTCAGACCTTCACTAGTGCACTTTAGCCGATTTCTGGAGTCAAGAACAAAAAGTCAATAATTTATCAAAATAGTACAAAACGCCGGAAAATTTTGGAATTTTTACTCTCTAAAACGCACTTTTGCGTTACAAAAATTGTCCAAATCCATGCAGACGATGAAGATCTTCAGTCAGAGAGAAGTTATATATAGAGCAAATTATCAATAAAAGTGCTGCAATTGACGCAACGCGGCCTAAACATCAATAAATAATACTTGACATTAAATCAATCTGGCACGAAGTGCCAAAAATTTTTAGATGTTATTCACCTAAAACCATATATGAAACGGCTCAAAATTTGGGGTGGGGGTCCCTGGCCATTTTTAGAGGGGTAACCTCCAATTTTCGCCCAAAATGACAAAAAAGGTAAAAATGACCAAAAAATGCAACTTATTCCAAAAATTGGGGGAGTGGTCAAAAATTATGGGGGTAAGGGGGACGTCCGATTTCAGGTTGGCAATCCCCAAAAGCCCACTTGTTACATGTATGCCTAAGACGCATTTTTGCAATAAAAATGCTGCAGTCGGCGCGGTCTAAACACCAATAACAATAACGCATGTTTTTCATTACAAAAATCGTCCAAATCCGTGAAAAGATCAGGATTTTCAATCATAATTAAGTTCTAGATCAAGTTGTTGATAAAAGTGCTGCAATTGGCGTGGCGTGGCTTATTCCCAACTTTTTTTTCCGAATCTCCAAATTTTGGTTCACAAAACCCCCAAAATGTGGGAAAAATGGTGGCTCTAAATACCTAGCCTTTCTCAGTTTTTCATCTTTTTTGTTGCGAAAAATTCTACTCATATGCCTTGAATATGGCGAGAATCCAATGGACATACTCTTGAACAAATCTCATTTTGTGTATAAAACCTGTGCAGAATAGATGCAAAATACGCCTCAGGTTGTATGAAGACCAAAAATGGAGTATTTAAACTGTGAGCATGGGATTTCTTAAATTCGGCGTGAAGCGCCAAATATTTTTTGCGATTTTTGACCAAAAAAACAAAGGGGGAGTAAGGGAAAAATCATTCTCATATTTCACTTAGGGAGCACAAGCCCCCTGTCCCAACTGGATATGGGCGCGGTCTCAGTACATTTCGTTTGCTGTAGGTCTACCATAAACGTTTTTTCGATTGCCGCTTATTTTTAAATCATTTCAAATTAAGTATATAAAAGCTTTAATTTTAGCATTCAAACAATTTATCCGCCTATCTTAGAATTTAAAACAGTGATTTAGCATGAGAAAAAAACAAGGAAAAAAGAAAACAAGAAATACGATATAAAAAATGTCAAAAAGGTACAACAGTATTTTACTGAACACATTCTTAACTTTATTGATATATCATATGAACGCCAGCTTCAGATTATAGAATAAGAATCTCTAGATTTTCGTAGAACTGTTTTTGATTTAGATATGATTTATAAAATTCTTTATAGTTCGATACAAATTGATCCTGATGACTTTTCCACTCTTACACAATCATCCAAAACTCGAGCTGTGAATAGTTTAAAACTTGAAGGGTTTAGATATCAAAAAATACTCTATTCTAAAGAGGGTGCTATATCTATGGAATTTTCTCCCAGATGAGATTATTTGTTCTTTGGCAAATGTATTTCAAATCAGGATTAAAGACTACCTTGAAGCCAATAAGCGCGCCTCCGTCAGTGCAACATTTGATTCACAAAAGCGCCTTGCAAATCAAGTGAACAGCGATCATACCATATTGTGTCATACTTGAATGTATTTTTACCTGTTTTTATCGACTTTGCAATTACTTGGAAAATCCTGGATACGGGCCTAACTGAGACCTCTGTTGTATCTTTTACACATTCAATTCTTTATACACATCCAAACATAGCCTGCCATAAGATCAGGCCCGTATCTAGGATTTTGTTCCGAGAGGGTAGGCATAAAAATTTTTAAAACATAAGGGGGACCAAAGATCGAATTTTTTCAGTCTGCAAAGGTTGCCGCCATTTGTTTTGAGGAGGGGGGTGGTACGACCAAAATTTTTTAAAAATGAAAGGGGGGACCAAAGGATGAATTAAAAAAGATGTTTGACAACCACTAGAGCTGTACATTTTGCTACTAATTAGTAATTGTATCTATTATGTATCTTGTAATTTTGTATTTTATCAGTTTGGTTTATTAGTAATAAAATTTCTTGTTGTTGTTGTACCTAGATGCCGGCATTTGTGTAGCAGGTTCACATATGTATCAAGATAATCATATTGTAAAATGTATGCAGTTTGTAGCATCCGATGAAGCAGAAGAAAGTCACTGTCAACCGGATTCAAAACGTGGACTTCTTGCTCAAAGCCCAGAACCTTAACCAATCGACTAATGCTGTTCATTTTGATGAAGAATGCAAGGTATTTGTAATGTTTTGAATACACGAGTCGCGCATCCCATTACTTGGGCTATTTTCAACGCTGGCACCAACATTTCGGTCAGTCACATGAATCTACAGAAACAAAGTGATATTATGTTGTTTGCTGATGATGCAAAATTTTTTAATGTTTCATGTAATGCTGATCTCTTACAATCGGATCTGGATTCCTTACACGCATGGACCAAAAAAATGGCAGTTGCAAATAAGTTATGGTGAATATGCAACGTTGTATTTAAGGTATGGAAATCCTAGAAACAACTACAAGACTGGGTTTTCAAGATTTAACTGTTCTGAAGGATCTATTGAGGATTTGGGAGTGTACATTAGTGATGAACTATTTTCTAGCATTCATTGTGTAGACACTGCGTTGCATAGTTTCCCAATTTCGAAAGTTCAGGGAGGGGTGAAATCCCAAAATTTGAGACCACTTAATTTAGAGTCCTAGCCTTTTTTGCAGGTCAAATATGAAAAATGGCTAAAACATCATATATAGCATGTTTTAATCTTAAACAACTGCATTTTTCACTACTTTTTGTCCCATTCTGACTAGTTTCGCCACTCTTGTAAGTAAAAAAGATATGAATTCATCGAAAATTTTGACTATTCACATTATTTTAACTTCATTCTAGGTATTTTATGGGTAAACAAAACAGAAATGTAGTTGTTGCGCCGAAAAGTTTTTACAAATTTCGCTGCTTTTGTACCCAAAAATCATTGCAGAAAATGTTTGATAGCTCAAAATCGTCTGACAGTGATTCAAGTCTCGGACCCTGAGGTGGGGGTAATACCCCCCTCACCCCCTATGAGAATGTGTGCTGCGTCACATCACTGATCCAGAAAAGCCTTGTCTCAAGGAATATTGAATTAATGGTAAAAGCTTTTAAGGTCTATGTAAGACCCATTTTGGAGTATAGTTCAGTGGTTTGGAACCCTTACTTGATTAAAGATATTATCTGTATTGAAAAAGTTCAGCGTAGATTTATGAAAAGAATACTATGGCGGCGAGGTGACTAATCTTACAATGAGCGGTTGGGTTTGTTAAATCTTGAAAAACTCGAAACTCGGCGTACTTTTGCTTTAAGAATAATCAAGAGACATTTATTTTCCTTTCAAGACTTTTTCGAGCTCGCACCCGAAAGGGTACCACATTGGTAAGTGATATACAGCTTTGGCTAAAGTAGAGGAGATTGGAAAGTCACAGACAGTTACGAGAAGGGCATTTTCTAACTGAGTCCATATCTGAAAGAATTAGCTGGCGGTCGGCATTACTGACCGAGTTACAGGTTGTTGAAGTTCATGCGTTTAAGGATAGGCGAAAAGTAAGCAATGGTTTTGAGAATGTTTAAATTTTTTTTAAATCAGTCTCCGAAGCGTCGGGGGGCTGTGGGGATTACCAATGTCTTAGGCTTAGGCTTAGTTATGTGCATTCACATTGATGCCAGCGCATGGGCTAAGCCTGAGCGCGAGCGGAGCAATTTTTGCTCCATTTATACCTTAGGCTTAGCCCATGTCTGGCACCAATCTGAATCCGCAAGCAATTGCTGTCGCCGAAAATTGAAAAGTGAAAAATACCTTGAAAGCAATTTTTTCCCTTTTTTGCCCTATCCTTAAGCACGTGAACTTCAACTGCCTGTAACTCGGCCAATAATGCCGACCGTAACCTAATTCTCTCAAATATGAACTCCCCATCCCAAAGTCAGTTAAAAAATGTCCTTCTTTGAAAATTTGACACTTTCCAGTATTCTCTATTCTGCCCACAGCTTTATATCCACAAATTTCATTTCGACTGTAGGAAAAACGACTTTGCAAACAGGACGGCTAGAATTTGGAATACTTTGCCCCAAGGTATTGTTGATTGTAGATCTCTTGAAGGGTTTAAGGGTTTGATTTCTAAACTTTGTTTAGACAAGTTCTTAAAGGGGCGTACGTGAGCGCGATCCGCTCGTACGTCTCAGCCATTACTATGCTATGCTGATAAACTTTCTATCGTTCTTTCGACATTATCTTTCGTTAAATCCTTTTTTTCATGTAATTTGTATTGCATTTTCTACGATTTTATTTTCTGCGCCAAAACAGTAATTTTACTTTATTTGCTGACGATATCAAACTTTGGAATCTATCATCCAATTTCATGACACTTCAAGCTGACATAAATTATGTGCATGAGTGGGCCAATACATGGCAATTAAAAATATCAGTTAATAAATGTTTAGTTCTATATCTGGGTAGTTCAAACCCTAGGCATTCTTATCACATAAATGATTTCTATCTTTCTACTGACACACTTTGTGTAAAAGATTTGGGTGTTTTTTCTGAATTCTAATTTATCGTCCAGATCTCATTGTGAATATATTGTGAAAAAAGGCATGCAGTTAAGCAATCTGATCTTGCGTAGTTTTATTTCTAAAGACAGATTATTACTTGTCAAGGCCTTCATTACTTACGTTCGACCAGTGCTTGAATATTGCTGTTTCGTGGAGTCCTTAACTGCTGTGTCATATCACCTCCATCGAACGGGTTCAAAGAAGGTTTACGAAACGAATTTTTAGTGATAAAAATTTGAGATATGCTGCAAGATTACACGAACTTGGTCTGGACACTCTTGAACTAGTTCACATATGTATTAACATAGTCATATTATAAGGGCGTATGTGTGCGGTCGATAGCATCTGAGGAAACGACTAACGCTGATTAATTTCGATAAAGATTGCAAGGTATTCGTGATGTTTTGCTGGTTTACCAGAGGCTTAGGCTTAGTATCATGGACTGACCAAAATGTTGGTGCCAGCGTTAAAAATAAGCCTAAGTAATGGGATGCAACTCGCGTCGCTCGCTTCACCGGATACTGCTTGCTGTATACGTACCTATAACGTGGCCATCTTAATACATATGTGAACCAGCTACACCAATGCCAAACTGTCTAAAAAACCCCCAGTCAATCGTTGGATATGAGCGCAAGAAAACCAGAATAGCTAAAAAATGCAATCAACGGCCTTAATTACCCCACAATGGGGTAAAAATCACTACTTTCGCATCCATAAGAAATGCATCTACAGTATACGAAAATTCCTAGCTCAGAATTGTACTATGCGCGGACGTAAGACCTGCGCTCTGATTGATCATTACTTTTTTACTCAAATTTCTAATAATTTAAACAAATGATTGTTTCGCAAAAACATGCGACATTGTGTGCATACGCTCATGGATAAACTTACGATATAGGTATCTATCTTACAATGCTTAGCATGCAGTGGATGATTTAGACAATCAGAATTTGGCAGCTGCTCTCGTTGATACCTACCAATCTTTACGTTTTAGGTATCATAGGCAGCGAGTTATCTATAATATAGTTGGGTACCGCTAAAAAGTATCTCCCCTTACAGCTATAAAAGGACACTTCTGTACTGTGCGCTTTTTCCAAAAAATATGGACCTACATGTAGATAGTGTATCTACACGTGCCATTTACATTTACGGCCTTTGTGCACCTTAGTGCGCCAATCCCGACCATCCGGTCATTTGTTTCCACTTTGGCGACCCAGCCATATTTTCAGATCGACGATATGACATGCGGAGGCATTCCGACCACGCAGTGTCAATTGGTTGGACTCTTGTCGCTAGGTGTCGCGAGGGATACTATGATGCGACCTTGTTTACTGTGGAACACCCCACAAGTCCCATATCACTTTTCACATTTAAAACATAGGCGACATGACCGCTATTCACGTTGAGCCTGTGCGGAGACCTGAAAAATCTATGTGCAAGTAGGACACAATTTTTGTCATAAACACATTTTACAATAATTTCTTCTTCTATTACTGTGGGCCAATCCCCTTAGGATTATTAGTTAGTCGATGCCAGTTTGGTTTTTGTTTTTGCGGCGTGTCAACTCCGACTATATTAGCGCCATTTATTGTTCATTGTTTTAACTCGGTAAACACACGAAAATCCACTGCTTAGGGGTGCATTATATCGCAAGCAGTCAGGAATTGGGACTAGGCCGGCCGTAATATTATTTCTTGCCGGATTTCGTTGGGTAAAGTCTTTATTTATCGTTTTGTGCAAAATTCACAATTCCTTTTTCAAACCAAAAATCTATAAAAATTATTACATAATTTTTATAGTGGATGACAGCCCGGAATAGAGCTCTTTGTTGTTGTGTTTTAAGTACAGAGTGCTATTGGAACCAGAATTCATAAGTAGTTTCGCCATAGGTAATCTGGTGCGAAACCTTTTCGATTCTGTTCGCGAAAAATTATTCTTTTGGTCTAAAAAGGTCCAAGGACCTAGGGCGAATACCGGGATTATCTAATTACCCCTGGTTAAGATCCGCGGTCGGCATCTCTTTCCCATTTTCTCCATAGGTACTGGACCAATTACGTCCGTGGAGATTTTAGGTAGTAGGTATTCAGGGTCATTTTGGAAGAGTGCAGGTTTTTACCGCAGCTTCTTGACCAGCGCTAGGTGTAGCACAGGTACTTGGGTAAGTCCCGAAGGTACTTACGGGGGTTTGCTGCTTTCGTAGTTGTTGTGTGTTGGGTATCTTCTCTGACGGCGTGCTGTCAGTGTAGTTATCCGTACATACTTCAAGTGCTAAATCAGCTAACTCGTTTGCGCGCGCTAAGATACTCCAATAACTAGGAAGCGGGCGAAGCCTCTCTAAGTTACAGTGGAGTTTCCCCCTTAAGGTTGCTCGCGACAACCGATCCGGTGTCTGTCATCATTTAAATTAATACATAATATTTTCTTTACCCAAAAATATTTATTTCGGCATTCTAAAAATGTGTAGTGTTTTGCTCGTATATTTTTATCGTATTGTCCGCGTCGCGGCAGTGCGCACATAAGTTAAGCGTTCGCAGCAAAGAAATTCTGTATTTGTGATAAAGTCGCTGGTATTTTTTCGCTATATACCTATTCGACTAAGCGAAATATTCTCGCCTTTCGCCACGCTCATAAATTCTTTTGTGCCTCTCTTTCGTACTCGTTGCTATTTTGGCATATAGAAGTACTTTTTTGGAAAAATCCATACCTAGAGGGGTCCAATTCGAAAAAATTTTTTCAGATTTTCAGATAGTGGATTTTTTGGAGAAAAATTTTCTTTTACCTAACGTTCATATTTCAAACGTTCCATTTTTTATAATGGGTGGTAAGAAAATTTTACGTACTCCTCCAGCTAAAAAGGTGCCGCCCCTAGCCCGTCCTGCGCGCCCATTACAGCCTGATCAAACCAGTTCTTCAGCGATTGATAACACTACTTTACTCCCTTCGGCAAATAATACCTCCGTTATCCGTTCTGATAATGAGTCAACTACCGGCAGCGTGCATTCCGGAACCGGTAATTCTGCTGATACGCAAATTGAAGTAAATTCTGACGCAACGATCGTTAATAATGATCTTAACTTGCGCGCGAATAACGATGATAATCAGATGGAAAACGAAGCCGCTTTACCTGGTCGAACTTTTGATGTAGAAAGTAATGCATCTGAAAAGCAAAATGAGGACGAAATTCGTCCTAATTCATCAAATTCTGAACGAATTCTTTCGGCTATTCTTGATAATATTCAGAAAATGCAGTTTCAGCATGCGCAAGAATTGCGCCAAATACGTAAGGAATTTAATAACCGGTTTACGGCTACGTTTTCTGCTCGCCCTGAGGCTAATCAGTCTTTGCGAGTACATAACGACGAAAACGTGATTAATGATGTGCCTATCCAGTTACCGAAACGGCGTGTCGAACAGACGGTAAATAACGAAACCGAGTTTGATAATTCATCGCCTGTCATTCGGCCTCCGATTAATAATCCTAAGCCTAAGGTTATACTCGCGTCCGAAAGGACATCTGTGCCTATTTTACCTATGAGTGATCGTATGCCTGTTGATTTTAGATCGTCGTGTGTGCGTGAGCAGCGTGTGCAAAACCCTCTTTCTGTGGATAATTTATCTAATTTTGCACATTCTTCGCAGCACGCGTCTAATCAGCAAAGTGTTGAAAACGCGCCTACTTTTTCAGAATTTTTGCAGCGCCCTTTAAATCAGCTAGCGCCTGAATTTGTGCCTAATACTGTAAATAATACGCAACATCCTTCTTTAAATCCGCCGCCTTTGCAGTATTTTCCTCCTAACGCGGAAAGCGCGCCTATGCAGCACGCGTCGCATTTCAGGAGCGATAATTTTTCAGCGCACAATAATTTAACAAATCCTATCGACGACTCCATGCCAATCAGGGACAATATAGTCGCGCCGCCAGCCAGCCAGCGCCATGTCAGATTTTCAGATGAGGACTCTAGCTCTTCGCAGCAGGAAGATTCGCATCGCTCGCGCCGCAGTGAAAGTTCAGCGTCGCAGTTCTCGTCGCTCGCGCCATAATTCAGATTCTTCGTCTTCTTCGCGCAATAAATCATCTGTTGCTGAAGCTATTAATCGCGGCCCTTTCATACAGCAAATGCATATAGCTGTAGCTGCTAGGAAATCTTTTCAGGGTGAAAAAACTGATATTCGGAAATTTTTCAGTGAATTTGAAAGACTGGCAAAAATATATAAAATTGACAAAAAAGATAGAGCTGAATTTGTTTCATCATTTTTCGACGACTATGCGTTAAATTTGTATGAAGCGTTACCTCAAGAAGTGCGTAATTCTTACACTAAGACTAAGTACGCTATGATCGCGGAATTTCGTCCTCTCGATCACGATACGTTATATGACCACTTTCTTGACCGTAAGCAACAGCCCAATGAGTCTGTTCAAGCTTACTATCTTGCGCTTCACAAACAATTAAGACGCGCTAGACCTCATATTGAAACCGACTCTGAGCAATTTAACAAAATGCTTCGCCATCAATTAAAGCGCAATATGTTACCTGAAATTTCTACTGCAGCCTATCAACGCGCGCCTGAAGCTGAGTTGCATGAATTTTTGCATAATGCTAAATGCGCAGAGTATGCAGCGCGCCAACTTGTAGCAAAAAAAGCGCCAACGCCCTATGTCTCGACCATTGCCAATCCTGCCACCGGTGCAATTCCTAAGGAATCTGTGCGTTTTTCTAATAATGCTGATTCTGATCGTTTGCGCAATAAGACGTTTTCTCGATCAAAACGCCCCAAAAATGAGCAATCTTCAGCGCGTAAATTTTGCGATTTTTGTAAGCGCACGGGTCATGTTGAAGAACAATGTTTTAAAAAGATGAGACAGCGCAAAATTGACGAAAGTGCACAGCAAGCAAAATTCGAACCCGCCGCGCGTCAACGTAGTCAGTCGCGTTCTGGGAATAGTCGTAATCGCTCATCGTCGCGCTCAAATTATAATAATCGACCTCAGTCTAAATCTAGATATCGCGATCAAAGCCAAAATCGTCAACCTCTTTCGCAAAGTTCTGACGCACGTTTTGATTCTAGGCGTTCGCGTCCAATTTTTAGGCAAAACTATAACAACTACGCGCCAAATTATCGCCAGAACTATCAAAATCAGCCCTATGATAATCGCATGCAATCATATGACTATCGCCAAAATAATCCTTATGTCACTCATCCGACAGAACAGCGTAATACGTATTATAATTCCAATTATCGTTCTGCGCCGCGAAATTATCCCCCTAACGTCACATATGTAGCGGATTACCAGCCCGCCGTAGATTATCCCCCGCCGCAACCGCCCTACTCGCCTAAGAAAAATGCAAACATGGTTACTTCTCATCAATCTGAAGAAATTAAGCGGGAAGAAAATTTTGCATTCCAAGCATTTTTGGAAGAATATGATAGATTGCAACGAAGATTAGCGGTTTTAGAAAAAATGACTTCATCCCCCACCTTAAATCAGGATTCTGAAATTCCGATAGTTAGTCATGCAGGTACAAACCTACCCACCATTTTGGCTGAAATTCATGGTGTAAAAATCCCGGCACTAATTGACACTGGCTCGCAAGTCACAATGATGACTACCGCAGCATTTTTAAGACTAGGTTTCAGGTTACCTCCGAAACAAACGTCTAAAGTCGTGCACGGTGTAGGTGACACAACAGTAGTTGTTCGCTTTAATTTTAATATGACTATAACTATCGCAGATCATTCTATTCCCACGTTAGTGTCTATCATCGATAAGTTGCCAGAAGACATGCTTCTCGGTTTTGATTTTTGCCGTTCCGCATTACTCTGGGTAAATCCCATCAAAGATTGCGCGTTCATAAACGGTATAAAATTAAATCTCTTATCACCGAGTGAAAAATTGCAGTATCACACTAATCCAAATGCTAAAATCGCATGTCCTATCTGCGTGCATGTTTCAATTTCAGAGCCCATCACGATTTTGCCACGCCACGAATTAATAACACCTGCTTATATAAGTCACGGTTCCTACGATGCTGATATTGCACTTTTTGAGCCCGATCCAGATTTTATGCGCAAAAGTTCACTTTTTGTTGCCCCTGCTATCGTCGACACTTCAGTTTCAGTTTTTCCTTTGCGGTTTTGTAATGTTTCCAAATCGCCCGTTCAGGTCGACACTGGAGAACTAATTGGATCGCTAACGTCTGATGTTGAGGTCGTGTCTCATGTCTCTGTTTCAGACGATCGCTCGCTCGAACTTTTTTCCTCAATAAATAAGGCTTTACAGGGTTCCATCGCTAATTCTAAGGAACAGCAGCAAATTCGTGATCTTTGTCATAAATATAATTCGATATTTGCTCTAAAAGGCGAACCACTCGGTCGCACTCCGCTCGTTAAACATCACATCGACACAGGGGATAGTCCCCCTGTTGTAGGTAAAACTTATTGTGTCGAACACGCGCGCCGACAAGTCATGCAACGAATAATAAACGAAATGATCGCGGAAAAAGTCATCAGACCAACAACTAGTCCCTGGGCCAGTCCTTTGTTTTTAATTGGGAAAAAAGATGGTTCCCTCCGCCCAGTTGTGGATTATCGACGATTAAATGATGTGACAAAAACTCAAATTTATCCTCTACCTCAAATTGACGATTATTTTGATGCCCTAGGGTCTGCAGCTTACTTTAGTACACTAGACTTAAAATCTGGGTATTGGCAGATCCCCCTTGACGAAAAATCGCGTGAAAAAACCGCTTTTATCTGTCCTGTAGGTCACTACGAATTCGAAGTGTTACCTTTTGGTTTAAAAAACGCCCCCACCAATTTTCAGCGCCTTATGGAGCTTGTTCTCGCTGGTTTAAATTGGAAAACCTGTCTCGTATATATCGACGATATAATTGTGTTTTCGCACACGTTTTCAGAGCATCTTAAAAATCTAGAAGATGTCTTTCGCGCGCTACAAAATGCGAACTTAAGGGTTAAACCAGAAAAATGTCATCTAGCTCATGCAGAAGTCCAATTTTTGGGTCATCGCATAAGTTCGCTAGGTATTGCTCCTGACTTGACTAAAATTGCAGATTTGATCAATTTTCCAGTTCCAAAAACGGTGAAAGCTTTACAGAAATTTCTTGGTCTCGTTCAATGATTCAAAAAATTTGTAAAAGATCTCGCGAAAATCGCAAAACCTCTTTTTCGTTTATTAAGAAAAGACATGGAATTTCTTTGGACTGAAGAACATCAAAAAGCTTTTCAAACGTTAAAAGATGCCTTCACTTCACCACCGATTTTGCAGTTGCCTAAGTTCGATAATGACCATCAATTCATCCTGTAATGGGGGCACCGCCTCCCACCGTTACGTGAGCAAAATTTTACCCGCACCGGTTTCCCGGATCTTCCGCTCTGATTCGCGTGTGTAGTACTAATCGAATACTCGGGCTCTTGCTCACAACTGCGCAAAGTATTGAATAATATTGAGAAACAATGAAACATCAACGTCACGGGTTAAACTTGAAAGTAAGCATTTCTAGCCGTGTAGTAGCACTCCTGCTACACTCCTCCCCTCTAGGAGAAAGCATAAGCGCAGACAACTCCAGAGAACGAACTCTGGGACCTCCAATATGTAACGGGGGCGCCGCCTCCCACCATTACGTGAGCAAAATTTTACCCGCACCGGTTTCCCGGATCTTCCGCTCTGATTTGCGTGTGTAGTACTAATTGACTACTCGGGCTCTTTCTCACAACTGCGCAAAGTATTGAATAATATTGAGAAACAATGAAACATCAACGTCACGGGTTAAACTTGAAAGTAAGCATTTCTAGCCGTGTAGTAGCACTCCTGCTACAATCCTGACAACCGACGCAAGCAATTACGCGCTAGGTGCCATTCTTACGCAGAAACATCTTCCATCTAAAAATCGTTTCATTAATGGTTATGCTAGCCATGTTTTAAACTCGGCCGAATGTAACTATGCCACTTCTGAGAAGGAGGCTTTAGCGGTTGTCTGGGCAATTAAGCATTATAGGCATTATCTCTATGGCAAAAAATTCATCATAGAAACAGATCATCAGGCGCTTACTTGGCTCATAAATGTAAAAGATCCTTCCAGTCGTTTAAGACGCTGGGGTTTAAAATTGCAGGAATATGAGTATGAGGTTGTTTATGTACCAGGCGCATATAACTGCGCTGCGGACTTATTATCGCGTCATCCTAAGTACGATCGCGACAAACAACGCTATAAACTCGAACGTAAACCCATTGCTAACGTCGCTAACCTCGAATCCAAAGCGTCTGAGTCTGACGACGACAACAAACCACCTGATATGAGACAACAAAACATCACGCCAAAACAGCAAGCTGCGCAAAAAGATCATCCGCCAGTTTTTTATAAGCGCATCACTTTATCTGAAGCTGAGAAAGCAGAAATTCTGTCGCCTGCTAAACTTCTTGCCGAACAACGTCAAGATGAAGAGTTAAACAAAATTCGTGAATCGCTCAACGACTTAACAACACGTAAATATCGCGACGAATTTTTCTTGCTAAATAAAATTCTCTATCGCAGATTTCAGCCTAAGCGCGCAGCTAATACCATTCATCAGCTTGTCATTCCCAAATCGCTTCGTAGCTTCATCTTAACCGAATTTCATGATTCCATCTTTGGAGCCCAATTTTCCGCGCAAAAATCTTACCCGCCATTCAGCTTCGTTACTGGTGGCCTAGAATGGAGAATGATGTGATTGCATGGTGTAAGAATTGTGAGGTGTGTTTGCAGCGTAAGGTAGCGAATAATCCCACCACCATACCTCTGCAGCCCATCGAAGTTTCAGCACCCTTTGAGTTAATCGCGTGTGATTTTCTCCATATGCCTCGCTCGACGTCCGGGAATGATCAAATCGTTGTCTTCATGGATTATTTTACTAAGTATGTTGAAGCGTTTGCAGTGTCTGATATAAAAGCGGTCACCATAGCAAACCTATTATTGCACGAAGTAATTCCTAGACACGGCGTTCCAAAGCGATTTTTAACTGATCAAGGCTCAAATTTCACATCAGCGCTAATTTCCGAAGTTTGCAAATTACTGAGCGTTCAAAAAGTTTTCACAACCCCTTATCATCCTCAGTGTGATGGGTTAGTTGAACGGTATAATCGAACACTCATCGATGGACTTTCTAAACTAAGCGCGAGAAATCAATACGATTGGGAACAATTTTTGCCCTTTGCTTTATTCGCGTATCGCGCAACGCCGCAGTCATCTACAAATATTTCGCCATTTGAGATGCTGTACGGTCTTGAACCTTCTTTTCCACTCGATATACAGCTTTTAAGCGATCTCGCGTTGAATCCTAATAAACCTAACATTGCTGAAAAATATCTTGCTGATCTGAAACTTACGCTTCTTAACCCACACGACATCACTAGCAAAAATCTTGCTAAAGCGCGTAACCATCAGAAAAAGCAGTATGACAAAACAACGCGCGAAAGTAAATTTGCAGTTGACAATATTGTATATCTCAACAATAAAGCAGTAATTCAGCCCGAAATTGGAAAACTTTCACCTAAACAATTAGGTCCGTATCGCATCAAAGCCTTGCCAACGCCTGAAACTGCGCGCATCATCTATTTGCATAATCCTTTAATCGAACATGTAGTGCACCGTAATCGCCTCTTACCTGCCCCAAAGTTGCCCTATTCCGATCTCATCGCCAAAAAGTACGCATATGTACCCAGTGATTTTGTTTTAGTTAAGCTACCGCGTCGACCTGTGTGTCCGGCAGTAGTTATAAGTTTTGAGGAATTATCGGGCCGGGAAAGGAATATGAGGGAGTGTGCGCCTGTTCGTTTGTTAATTGGTGCTAAATCGGCACATGCCGTGCCCTTAACTAACGTTACACCTTTTGCAGAGCCATGGCTGAGCAGCGTGCCCCAACAGAAGAGGACGTCGTGGACCAAGATTGTCCGACGTTTAGCCTCGGGAACAACAACGATGCCGCCCATTTCCTCGTAGCGCTCAAAGCTGCGGCTGCTGCAAAGCAGTATCGCGCAGATGTAGTTCCTTTACAGATGCTTTACTTCAAAAACGACAAACACGTGACTCCCAATCTTTGCGAACCATCGCACCACAAAACGCCACACCACTATGATCGTATCTATGCCCAACATAAGTGGTGGCTGGCAACAATGGACCGTATCCCGTTGTCAGCACCATATGTGCCCGAAAACGCCATTCAACGTACCGTAATGGTCGAAACGCACGAGCAATCTTATAACGCGATACGAACACTTTTCAGGTCATCTAATCGTCTTAACAGCCAGTACTTTTTTGGCTTCGACTCCGAGCATGTTAACGACCGTTTGTTTATGCCTTACCGTGTTTGGGAACGATATTGGCAGCAACTCGATCCCAACTATATGCAGGCCAACGGTCCTTTTGTTCGATACATTCAGATCGCTGACGTTCGTGGCCATGTTTTTGTTTGGGATATTTCTAGGTTTCCACAGCCCCCGTTTGGGCTGACGGAGTTGCTTGAGACACAGCTGCGAGACGTTTTTCTAGCTTGTCACGTCCCTAGTAACAATAAGATTGCCTATTTTCACGTCTACGGCCCACATCGCGCAGATGTAGTGGCCTATTTACAAAATTGTGATAGCTTTCCTCCATCGCGTTCGGTTTTCAGGGCCAATATTTTAGATACGCTGGTGATGAGCCGCTTTTTCATGGTCGAACATCGTATCGATGCCGGAAATCATCGCCTAAAAACGTTGGCAGCTTTCTTCTTCAATATGCAGCCGGATTCTTTGGCAGTCACGTGGATTGGCCAGGCATGGAACATGCCTTTGACGGGTCCTATGTTATGGTATCTCGTTTTAGACACGATTTTCTCGCTCGACGTCTACATTCTCATCAATACGTATTCACCAAACATGAGTCAAATTTCTCCTCGTCGTGTTCCGCCAGGTTTTACTTTTGAGGGTGACGAATGTTCTGTGCAGGCAGCGCCGCCGCCGGAGCCGTTATACATCAAGCTGTCAAAATTGCCACCCAATATGAAACAAAGGCGAAAAGCCATACGACAACATTTCCGCAGATCATTGACAGCTGATTTGGACAACGAGGATCCGACGATGATTATTTCAGATGGCTATGAGTTAGACGACCAGGGTAGGCCGCCATTTCCGCCGCCGTCGCAGCGTTCGCCATCGCCGACGCAGCAACAAGTTCTCGATGGTATTATTGCTAATTTGCCTTCCACATCGCGTAACGTGCCTGAACCGATGGATACAAACGTTTTAGATAATGTTCCAGTTGTGGCCGCAACCAGCGCCCCGTTAGGTTGGCCCCTGGATGTCGAGAATTTGCCTTTTGTTTCTCAACCGGCACATACTCGAAAATCGCGTTTTGAGCCCTTACAAGCTGTTCCAGCTTCAGTGGCTCCTCCTCCGCCTGCTTACTCGGCGCCGACGGATATCCAAAATATCATGGCCTCAATGACATTGCCTTTTGCCGCCAAGCCTTTGCCGTCGACGCGTATTCCTCAAATTTTGCAGCCACAACCGACGGAACCAGTTGTCCTAACCCCGGCTGAACAGCCGATGCAGGTGCAGGATAACGAGGAACAACGGCGAACAACCGCCTACGCGAATTATTTTCAGGAAACCATGCAAGAATTGCAGGAAACAGGTCAACCGTGCCTGTCTATCCATAATTTTCTTAATTTTCGCGATTGGCTTGGGCCAGAAGCAGGTCTGGAATTGTACACAGGTCTGCGTACTGATATTCAGCTGTGTTACAATTCGATGTATGCCCGTTATTTGCAGTATTGTCGAATCTCTAATCCGCCGGAGAGGCCAATCATTCCGCTACGCTTACCCACGGATCCGGATCCGAACGAGGCGTTTAGGAATCAGGTTGCGCCGCGTTTTATTATGCAGCCTTCTGTCTTTCACCGCCAGTTCTATCCAGATCCGTTGTTTACGCGAAATCGCATGTTTATCACGACCGGCTATATGGTCTACGAAGTAAACATCCAATATGTCGCAAACCATTCTTTTCAGCCGATGCCGCCGCAAATGAACGTTTGACTCGGTGTCACAATTCAGCCTGAGTTCTTTCCGCATCGTATCCAGCCTCAGCCTGATCATACGGCGCCGTTGTGTTTGACAATGTGGCAAATGGTTGATATTTTCGAAGCGTTTTGTGAATTTGAGAGAGAATACAAAACCACTTTCAGCCGCAAACCGGTGTTTGCTACTGCGCACATGTTGCAAGCTACATCACTGTTGCGCTATATGGATCAACGTTTTTTCATCTTTGCGACGTTGTATGGCGACCCTGGAATCGCCTGGCGAATGTGTGAACAGATTCGACGGATGCTTCGTGCCGCGTTTTTCAGCCCAACTTATACTCAATTTCCGAGGGAAGCCTTCATAGAATTTCCTGAGTTAGCAGAAGAAATTGAGGATCCGGTTGTGCTACATCGCGATATTCAATTAATTCGCGAAGCCACAGATCCTGACTTAACGGTGCCTGCTCAATTTGGTCGCCACAAATCGCGCCAACACTTGTCGCATTATCTTCAGAAAAAACTGCCTGACGAGTTGAACAATATTCGCCGAAACCAGCAGAGACGCCAAACGCAGAAACGACCCGCTGATTTGGAGGGCCCAGGTGGCCCCCAAGCAAAGAAACGGCGAAACGTTTCAGATCTTTCTTTACAGGCTCAGATCAATTTGCGTCAGGCCCGAATGATAATTGAGAAAGCTGAACGTGAGACTCAACCGATGCCACCATTGCCAAGCGTTACTGTTGCACGTAAGCCAGGCTCTTTAGCCGTGGCCTCTGAAATAAGACGTGAGGATGAGAACGCGTACATGGAACGCTTACGATCCTATCACGAAGCCATTCCTTTATTAAGGGCCAGCCGATACGTTCGTAATAAATACGAACATACTCAATGAGCTATGCGTGCCAATCAAAAATGACGAGAGCGACGCGAGAGGCAAGCGATGATCTATCGCCAACTGGCGTTATTATCGAAGCCATCTGAAAACGAACCCGAACCCTCTTCTTTGTCTCGTTTCAGACAGAATTCGCCCCAGTTACCGGCAGAGTCGACGCCGCGTGAGCAATTGCAGCAGCGGTCATCGCAACAACATCGGCCACGCTCAACCCCGCCGCCGCGAGCAGTGCAGCGCCAAAGGTCGCCGTTGCATCAACGTGAAGGTTTTGGGCATGGCTCATTACCGACGCATTGGTTGCAGCGGTCGGCTGACAACGTCGGCGGTTATCAACAGCGGCAGTTCGAATCGTCGCAGCAGTCTTCGCCGCAGCGTCAACGCGAAGGTGTTGGGCATCGCTCATCACCAACGCGTTGGTTGCCGCGGTCAACCGTTAGTCTCGATCGGCCGCAACACGAACGCCGTTCAAACTCCCGGTCAAACGAGTTTTGGGTTTTACCACAACCACAACCATACCATTCGCGCTCTCCTTCGCGCGAAACCGGCAGTTTTGGGCGCTTTCCTTCTCCACCGCGCCGTGATCAAAGGTTCGAGGAGTTCCGCTGCCTGGCTACTCCGTCTAGTCAACCACGAGTTTATTATAGATTCGAAGCACCATCGCCCGATGCCGTTTCGTACGACGAACACCGTAGCCTGCGCGAACGTATGCAACCGCGCATAAATTTATTGGATGAGGATCGCCCGTCGAATCGTTGCTCTACGGACTCGAGCGACTCGTCGTCGCCGCTCGATTCGATCGTCTTGTTTCTTTCCGACGTCAAAACCCGACCATAAACGCCGTTGATAGCCACGTTTGGCTCGCTTACCACATTTATTTGGACTCTGCGCTCGTGCCGATGGCCAGCAGCATTTTATTCGTTTGGATCAACGTCGTCTTTTTCGCGTCTTGTGTAAAGCGTCTTTATTATAAAACTACTAGTTCGCGGTCCGTTATTGCCTGTATCTTTAAAATTTTCGTCTTTAAATTTTGCATAATCTCGTCATTTTAAGCTTGTTGATTCCCGAACTTGCTCAGAGCAAGTGTGGCCTTATTTTATCTTAACTTTATCTAAAATCTATTTAATTTCCTTTTATCCAAATTTATTTTTCAGGTTTCCGCACTACTTGATAGAGGCTCGGTCATGGACTCAGCCGCCATACTTTTTAACTCAAAATTTTTTCCCATCCACAGGGGGCCCAACCAAAAATTTCGATAAATTACTCAAAATTTTCCATTTGTTGGATCCCCAACAATTTTTCTTATATTTCAATAATTTTCATTCCAATTAAAAAATTCGGCCCGTGTTCCGAATTTTTTCCCGGTGAGGGGAGGAGTGTAGATAGTGTATCTACACGTGCCGTTTACACTTACGGCCTTTGTGCACCTTAGTGCGCCAATCCCGACCATCCGGTCATTTGTTCCCACTTTGGCGACCCAGCCATATTTTCAGATCGACGATATGACATGCGGAGGCATTCCGACCACGCAGTGTCAATTGGTTGGACTCTTGTCGCTAGGTGTCGCGAGGGATACTATGATGCGACCTTGTTTACTGTGGAACACCCCACAAGTCCCCTATCACTTTTCACATTTAAAACATAGGCGACATGACCGCTATTCACGTTGAGCCTGTGCGGAGACCTGGAAAATCTATGTGCAAGTAGCACACAATTTTTGTCATAAACACATTTTACAATAATTTCTTCTTCTATTACTGTGGGCCAATCCCCCTTAGGATTATTAGTTAGTTGGTGCCAGTTTGGCTTTTGCTTTTGCGGCGTGTCATCTTCGACTATATTAGCGCCATTTATTGTTCATTGTTTTAATTCGGTAAAAGCACGAAAATCCACTGCTTAGGGGTGCATTATATCGCAAGCAGTCAGGAATTGGGACTAGGCCGGCCGTAATATTATTTCTTGCCGGATTTCGTTGGGTAAAGTCTTTATTTATCGTTTTGTGCAAAATTCACAATTCCTTTTTCAAACCAAAAATCTATAAAAATTATTACATAATTTTTATAGTGGATGACAGCCCGGAATAGAGCTCTTTGTTGTTGTGTTTTAAGTACAGAGTGCTATTGGAACCAGAATTCATAAGTAGTTTCGCCATAGGTAATCTGGTGCGAAACCTTTTCGATTCTTTTCGCGAAAAATTATTCTTTTGGTCTAAAAAGGTCCAAGGACCTAGGGCGAATACCGGGATTATCTAATTACCCCTGGTTAAGATCCGCGGTCGGCATCTCCTTCCCATTTTCTCCATAGGTACCGGACCAATTACGTCCGTGGAGATTTTAGGTAGTAGGTATTCAGGGTCATTTTGGAAGAGTGCAGGTTTTTACCGCAGCTTCTTGACCAGCGCTAGGTGTAGCACAGGTACTTAGGTAAGTCCCGAAGGTACTTACGGGGGTTCGCTGCTTTCGTAGTTGTTGTGTGTTGGGTATCTTCTCTGACGGCGTGCTGTCAGTGTAGTTATCCGTACATACTTCAAGTGCTAAATCAGCCAACTCGTTTGCGCGCGCTAAGATACTCCAATAACTAGGAAGCGGGCGAAGCCTCTCTAAGTTACATATATATAGTCTGTTTCATTTATTTAAGAGCCTTTTCAGAAAATTTTTTTGAAGGCTACAGTATGCCTAACTATAGTGCTTCATTTTTTCGAGAGCTTTTTCAGTAAATTTTTTCGAAGGTTATAGTGTCTAACTAGGTGATTTACTGTAACTCGACAGAAAAGCTGAGTGGGGGCGTGCGGCCTTCATTCCTTCATTTTTAATGCACTAAAGCGTCCATATACTTATTAAAGCATCTAAATAGTGCTGTGACATACTACAGTAAGTGCGCTTAATAAAAATCTTGCAACAGGAATCGAATTCGTATTGCTTCGGCGACAATCAGACGGTCTACCACTACGCTAAGCGGAAGTTTCCAGTGATGTTTAAAATCTTATAGTCTGTTTCATTTAACTTTGAGGTTTTTTAAAATTGAATCCGTGTGAATCAGGCTACAAAAGTGTGATGCAGTAATGCGCTTTGGCAATAGCAAGCGCCTGATCATAACCCGATCTGCAGTATAATATCACAACTATACTGTTTGTTTAAACTACTTTTGTAGGCACTCTAAGCTTTTTGAAAAACCTCAGTTAAATGAAACGGACTATAGTCTATTGTGTTAAACGGTGGATTTATGACAAACTGAATGCGCGAATTCCATCCGCATGTTGCATGTGCAGGGAAACGGGAATAAATTATGCCGTAAGAAATTTTATTGAAGAACCCTTTCTTCTTATGTACATAGCTACAGTGATCTCCAAATGAATTATAGTAAGCAGGGAAGATAGGGTTACTCTCGGATAAATGAAACAGACTATAGATAATAAATAAGTTCGATGTAAATACAAAGTCATTTTTTTAACATTTTTACGCTTCTACCCCGTGTGCAATGAGCGTGTAAAATTTTACCGTAACATTATAACAGGTAATTTTTTTAATTTTGGTCGGCCACACGACCTTTCTAACTCAATTTTGCATTCTGTTTAGTCTGATTTTTTTTAAAATGTAGACAATTTAGTAAGCTCGAAACTGCTTTTTATTTTGTGAAAAGTGACTTAATCCCGGAGAGGTAGTTTAAAGAGTGCAATAATCTTGAGTTGAAAAAACGCGTTTTGGCCTGTTTTGTCTTCTTTCTGGAGTCTGCCAACAGCTCCAGTTTGTGTCCCAAGAAATTTTTTTGATAGAAATGTATACGACTCAAGGCCTACTTTCGGTTTACCGGCAAACTTTTTCACACTCAATGCGGGGATAGATCCAGGGGTTTAAAGATTGCAATTTAGTAGAGTATAAAAAACAGGCTTTGTCTCAGATTTCTCCGCCAACTTCTCCGATAAAGTACGTTCCAAGGGATACACGTCGTAGCAAACTGCGTTTAAAAACTCAATATTGATTCATTACATTGAGAGCGAATAAGTCAAGCACAATTAGCGCATATTAGAGCGAAATTGAAAAATTAGGGTAAATACCTAATTTAAAAATGAAATTTGCTTTGTTCAATCCTCATCATGTTTCGCTATCGCGAAAAACGGGAAAATCACCAATGAGCGATCAATATAAACATAAGTAACATTTGGGATATGCAGGGTCTACGTAAGTAGGTTGTTCATTTCGATTTTATTGAAAAGACATTATCAGACCCTCAAAACGAACTGTACACTTTACCACGCTTGGATAAACTCAATATTTCCAACAAGTAATTCGACGTGACATAACAGGCGAGGTAACAACTTAGAATAAATAATTTCATTCCCCGTTCAAAGGCGCACGAGCAGTGAGACTTACCTAATCATAGGTAGTGCGTTAGCGCGTAACTATAATACACTTAAGTACCCAAACATATGTCTACCCCCACAGCTGTTAAGGGACACACATCTGGGAGATGCGGTTTTTTTAAAAAAATGATAAAAAAATTCGCTATACATTTGTTACACTCTAGGCTAAACTTGTAATGAGCGTGTAAAGTTTAGGCGTAACCTTATAACATTCAGGTACTCTTGACGGTTTTTTGCCCAGCTTGTATACACAAGTCAGCATGAATGCCTCACAGAATTCAATGGTATAGAATTGTAAAGGACTGAATTCTCTAAATATGCATTTTTTGTTTTATTGAATTCTGCATTAGTTTACGAACGAGTGGGAGTGTAAAAAGTGCGAAAATCTGGGGAAAGACACATTTTGGTCGAGTTTTCGACTTGTTTATGCCTACCAAATTTTTCGTATAAAAGTCTTCAAAAAATCTTTTTATGGAACAGTACTTAGGTTCAAGGGCTACACGATGAAGTTGACCGCGTTCGTGTTAGATCAATATGGAGTTAGTTCTGGTGGTTTAAAGTTAACTCTCTTGAGGTGGACGCAAAAACCCGTTTTCACCTTCTTTAGGTTTGTCAACAGCGCCGGTTATAAATCAGAATGTGCGAAGTATTATAAAAATAAATACGTCTCAAGGCTTACACATCGCACTTACGCGTTCCTTTAAACTCAATACAGTTATTTCTAATGGTGTACAGTTTAAACTCTGGGGCATACATGCACACTGTCATAGTCTTCAGTGTATTTGAAAATTTCAAAATTAGTTTATAGTAATTTTGTTACTCATATGCAGACATGAACCTCATGGGAGTTCAAGGGACGGGGGTGAAATTTTAAACTGCCTTTTTTGGGGCCCGAAAACGGTGGGACGCGTAAACAAACATTTTGTAGGGGTTTCTGACAATGCTGTATCTTTTTAGAGCATAAAAACATTAGAAAATTTAGTGAAAAAATATAAAAAAGTAGAATAAATAGAACAATAGTCAAATCAGAAAATAAGCATATGGTGCGAAACGCCGAAAATTTGACATTTGAGAGCAAATTGCTAAAAACGCTCAAAAAAGCAACTTTTCTATAAAATTATAGGGAACTTTCAAAAGATCTTGAATTCTTGGGATGGGTGTAAATTTGTCTGGGGGTGTGAAAACCTCAACCCCCAGATCATGTACGCCTATCTGTATTTATTCGGCATCTAAATCTATATTATAATGTAAAAGTGGTTCATTCATCCTAAAAATGTACTGACGATCCAGCTGCCCAAAAGAAAAAGCGATTTGATGAAATTGAATTAAAATAAACAGAGAATGAGAATTTTGTTTATTTGTAACCTAGCGCTATTTTTTAGAAGTGATGCTGTCATGTAAATTTCGCCATTTAAGTAAATGAAGGACATTGCATGCAGATTTAGATATTCTTTTTAGGTACTCATGTCAAGATTTAAAAAAACCAAAATTAGAAAAAGCACATTATCAATTTCTCATAGTCTGTAACTTAAGTTCTTAATAAAATATTTTGCTATCAAACTACTCTTGGGTGTGGGTCAGTCGGTGATGTTATACAATCTAGGTTCACAGGTTCCCCTATATTTCTGTTTTCTGTCCTTGAAAAACCTACTTATAGTAATTTCTATTTCCCAGCTGCAGGGTCTAGTATTCCAATACCTTTACAATACCCTGTGTGCATAACTGCCCTGGGGTAAAAACACGTTGCCTTTTTTTGTCTTACACCTACTCCGGTTATGAATTGAATGGTGCGAACTATTTTAAAAATAAGGTCCATGCCAATGGTTATATATCGCTTTTGGCTGCGTTTCTTTACACTCAATGCCGAGTTATTTTTAGAGGTGTAAATTCCCAACTTTGGGGTGAAAAAAGGCGTTTTTGGTAGGTTTTGTCTGTTAACTTCTCCGGTTATGAGTCTGGACATGATCTCATGTCTAAAAATGTACCAGAAATCAAACGTGATACGCCAGTTGGGTGCGTTTGTCTACACTCAACAGTGATTTAAAGTGGTTTATACAAGCACGTAGCTGGACGTCCTATCTGGGGGGGCGCAGCACCAATTTTGGAGGGCTAAGCCCAAAAACGCCAAAAATAGCACAAAATAACGTTTCAAAAGTCATATTTTTCCGATTTTTCTGAATTTTGGGGGTCCAGACCCCCCATTCCCCCAGAGCTACGTGCCTGGCTTTATATCAAATATTTATGTCTTTAGGCCATTTTGGAGACTTAGTCTTTTCATAAATGTTGATCGTAATATCAGAAGTAACGAATCATACTAAAATCTTCTTTAAACTCGGTAATTGTGTAACGTTTATACTGCAAATTAATTTTAGTTCTAGAGCATAGCGGAAGCTTAATTTTTTTTCAAAATGATCTATGTAACTTAAGAATTATAAATCTAACTGTTACTTTTCTCTACACCTAGTATTTGTGCGAAGTTTGCACAATTTAATTATTGTTAATGTGTATAGTTTACACTATAAATTTATTTTACTTCTAGAGCGTTGCTAAACGTGAATTTTTTTCCAAAATATGTTTCACAAGGTCAGAATTACGAATCTAACTGTATCTTTTCTTTACACCCAGCAGTTGTGTAAAGTTTACAATGAAAATTAACTTTAGTTTCAGAGCGTTGCAGAAGCATAATTTTTTCAAAATGTTCCATGTAACGTCAGGATAACGAATATGAGTGTAAGTGTTCTTCACACCCAGTATTCGCTTAAAATTTACGCTGAAAAGAATTAATCTGTTTAAATGGAAAACGTCATTTAAAAAAGATAATGCTGATGTTCAGAACAATATTATTTTCCGCGTTCTTGAACTATCATTATTATGGCACGTTATTGTATGTGTTTTCTGACTAATTTACTCAAATCATGCTAATTAAAATTAGGGTGCTAGCAAAGGAAAATGCTCCGATGATACAAAAAAGACGAATATACATGGGATTACGGATTATTACGGATGCAAAAGAAGGGGACTAGGAAAAAGCTACCCACACCTGGGCGTGAAGGGTTTGGGGGGAGGGGGTATGCACCCCCCCCCCGAATTTAATTTTTGAAATTTTTTTCGTTTTTTTCGCAATTTTTTGATGCCAATGGATAGTGCTTGATGAGAAACGTCGAAAAATGGTGTTTTTATCGCCATACCACCATTTTTAAAGCCATTTTTTTGACCTTCAAAAAATCTTGCACCCCCCAGAATTTTCTTGCTGCCCACGTATGAAGCTACCTATGTATATGCCTAAAATCGCAAAATCTGTTCAGAATCAGACTTTTTCTAAGCAACGCAAGAAACCGACGTATTTTCTGCGGCCTGCAGATTGAAATAAACTATTGAACCAAAAACGATTCAAAAAGCAGCGAGTTAGCTATGCAGTAGCTATGGGAAATTAGATCGAGTAAACTAGCTGCGACTTTTACGTGAAACGGACTACATGTAGGTACATTTGCATGCCCGCAACGATTGTGTGCACTAACCTATTGACGCCAGGTTTGCTAGCTATAATGCTCTTGGTAACAAAATAAAACACCATTATGCTATCAGTCACGATACGAAGCAGTGTGTTGCAACTTGCAAGCAATTTACAAAAAGTTTACGTTTTAGATTATGTTTATACACTTTTATGTGAAGCATTGAAAATTATTTAAAGAAGGTTACGTTTTTTCAGAGGCCACTGAATATGCTTCGGTTTTTTAAGTTGCCTAGAGAAAGTGTGATTTTGGACTTTGCAACTTTAGGCATATACTCGTACATAGATAGCTTTTTCCTACTCCCCTCCTTTTACATCCTTAATAATCCGTAATCCCAAGCATATTCGTCTTTATGTTCCATCGAAGCATTTTTCTTTGCTACATAAATATCCTTTTCAAATAAAGTTTACCATAAATGAGACTTTGTCACACTGTTAGCACGTAATTCCTACATTATACTAAGGTCAAAAAACAAAAGCATGCCAGTACAAGATTTACTGTAGGTTTATTAAGTAAAAATTAAGCATTATATTTCGGGAAGAAAATTATTTTGTACAACAATCTGAAAGCAAAGAGGCTCAATTTTAATCAGAAAAAATGCTCAATGTTTAATCAATGGTGGGCAGCTTTGAAATTTAGAACTGAATGGAAAACAGCTTAATCTCTAATTCTAACTAGATCCCCATTCAAAGACTTGGAACTGACAATAACCGCTATTGCTGTAGAGAGTAGTTATCATCATAGATGCACAGCATCGCTGATCCGGAGTGGAGTCAAAAATGGAGCATTTTTAGGCCAAAATGACCTAAAAAATGGTATAAGCGCTAAAATAGTGTTAAGACTACACTATTACACAGTTTCTGGTCAATTTGAAGCACTTTTGAAAAAATTTTCAATTTTCATTCGTTTTTGGCCTCAGGACCCCCCAAACTCCACCCCCCACTCTGGTCATCACCAAATGCACGCTTGAAATAAAATTTTAGGAGGGAGTGAAAAATAATTTAGAGAAATTATTTTTGAAGAATAACTTCGCAGCGGAAAACGACGGAGTCACTTTAAATTATTTGTTAAGCCTTTCAAGCATAGCAACATATTCTCCAATGAAAAACTTTAAAATCAAATTTCGGATAATAGAACAGTGCAAAGATTAACAAGCACGCATTATAACACTGATGGAAAACTCGCAATCGAGATTTCATTCGAAGTCAATCGCACACACGCACAGTATGGGAACTCTGGGCTGGGCGGGGAGGGGGTGACGTGAAATTTTAAATGTCTTTTTTGAGCTAAAAAATGGCGAATAAGTCTAAAAAACATCGTTTTTCGACGTTTCTGACGATGCTCTATCTTTTTAGAGCATAAAACATTTCAAAAATTTCGGAATAATTTCAAAAAAACTCGAATAAATTGAGAAAACTATAGTCAAAAATGAGCATATAGCGCGATGCGCCGAACAATTAACACTTTTGAGCAGACAAATGGCTAAAAACGTATAAAACAGCACCTGTTCTCGGCACTTTTTGGAATTTTTCGGAAAATCGTGAATCCAGGGGGTGGAAAAATTTCGAGGGAGGAAGGAATAAAAAACTTTATAGATGTGGGTGAAAACACCGAAACCCACCCCCAAGATCATGTACGGACAATAGGTAACTAAGATAATTAACAAATCACAGATGTAGGTACAACTAATCGCAATCGCGCACTACCACATGAAGCGCTGTAATTCGCCAGGCTTATGACTCCATTCAAACGGTTTAAACAGGAACAAATATAAGGTGACTACGTTAAACAGGCCGTAGAAAAGAAACTCGCAAGTTAACACTTTTTTCGACTGCAGATCCAAATGCAACCGCCACAGAACGTAAGGCGCGATGAAATAACGAAATTCCAGCAATTTATTCGGCACAGTAACGGCCAAACAAGCGAAGGCGAAACAAAATCGCCAAATCAACGACTGCCGGTGTAAACTGGCGAATATTGCGTAGAATGAAACGGTGTAAACTGGAGCTAGCAAGTATTTCATCACCGGATGCACTTTAAACCATTTCCGCCATACATAAAAGGCGTAATGACGATTGTCGGCCAGCAAATAAGGATGATCGGTCGTAAATTGATAAATGCAAATCAATATTGCCAAAAAAAGCAAACGGCTGAACAGGGCGTGCGTTTTAAACCGCTTTACAACGTCGTTAAAATAAGCGACCAGCATGGGCCAACCGAGACAAGCGACAAAAATCGAACAATAAAAAATTTGCACAACGTGCGCGCAACTTTGATGAGCCGATTTGTCGCCCAATGCAATGGAACCGTTGTAATAAACGAATAACAAGAAAGCCAGGCCTACCGAAATATAACCCGAGCAACGACATAATGACGTCATGATAAAGTTTACGAATAAGTTAAATCTATGCTTATGAATCAAACGCAGCGTATTGCACAGAGCGACGGGGTCGTCGTAAAAATCTACCATTTTGCTCTTATAATCGCCATTTGGAACCATTATATCATTGTTTTCCAATCGAACCTTCGCGAAATTTCGTAATTTTGGGCCATAATTCTTGTTGTTATTAGAACCTATTGGCTTGGCAGAATTCGCCTGTGTAAAATGAATAAAACGCCGTTAAAAGCACACATGATCTAAATGGGGTTTCGCCCACCAGAAACTTTTAACCTCTTTTGAATTCGCGACTTTTCCAAAAATTCGCAGAAAAGGAGCTGTTGTAAGCCCAGAGTATCAAATTTTTGGCGTCATACATTTATTTTTTACTACATTTTCTTCAATTTACTAGAATTTTCGATCTTTTTCGGAAATTTCTTGTTTATGCGTATACCTAAGGAAGGGTCAAAGCTTTAACCCGTCCAACCATGAATTATCAAAGGTTAGTTGGTTCCTAGTTGAGCTGAAAATGGGTTGAAAAGACATATTTCATGGATTTTCCACTGTTTTCTCACATTTTTTTAAAACCAGCTCATCCAAATGAACCCTTCAACCCCAGCTTTTGTCAGCCCGTTTTATGGGCGGGCTGGGATGGGCTATTGCACAGGTGTTTCTGTAAGTTCTAGAAAGATACTGGTAGAGCGTCGTTAGAAACGCCAAAAATTATGTTTTTGACGTGTATCCAACCATCATTTTTGAACCCAAAAAGGGCACATTAGAAAAATCTTTTGGTTTCACCCCCAGATTATACCCACACTGTGCATGCTTAGTGAAGAGATGTTGAATAAAACGAGCGAGCTAAACAATTTCATTTTTAGTCATTTCAATACGTGACTTATTACGTACACTCCTTTCTGATTTTTATCTGCTGAAAGAAGCAGGCACGTAGCTGGCCGTCCTATTTTGGGGGGCGGACTAACACCAATTTTGGAGGACTAAGCCCAAAAAGGCCAAAAATAGCACAAAATAACGTTCAAAAAGTCCCTCATTTCAGATTTTTCTGAATTTTGGGGGGTCCCGGACCCCCCTTCCCAGAGCTACATGCCTAGAAAGAAGTCGACAAATGTCATAGTATCGCAAAAAAGAACTTCTGAAAGCAGCAGCCTTTGCTGTATGAATACAATAGTATCGAACGTCCAATTTTACAGTTTAATTATTTTTCTACGCTTATACAATATTTATAAATCATTTATCAGTTTTATAAAATCTACGTAATGCCAATAAAGTATTAAAAATGTAAGCGGATAAAAATGTCGTTGACGAAAAGTAGACCGTCATCAAGCATATTCAACGTGCCTTAGTTTATTTTAAGGTTTATGAAAAGTAGCAGTTTAAAGCTAAAGAATAAGCACGAACATTGTGAATAGTCGTTCCTCTTACTACGACTAATAGGACTATTCGACAAGTGATTAAGATTTTAAAAGATGTGTAGCGCACGCTAAGCTAGAGAAATAATGTAAATTATTACGAATGACGTACTAGACATCTGCGTTAAAAATATTATATCCCGGAGTAAGATTTATATTGAAAATAAAATAAATTTTAAATAGTAATTATCACATTATAAAAATTATTGAAATAGAATTATATTACTTATATGAAAGCCATTCAAATTTCAAAAACGAGAATGCAAGAATTATGCTTAAAGTTAAAATCTGTATTAAAACAAATAAAAAAAGCATTATTTAAAAGTACCCAATATACTAAAAAACAAAAAAATGAAACATCACATGGAAAAAATATAAATATTATTGGAAAATATATTAAAAACCGTTAAATATTACATTCTCTTAGAAGGAACAATTTGCAGTCGAGGAAACAATCACGCCAGATAATCGCTTTAAATGTTTAAAGATAAAAAGATTGGACATTGGGATAATCATCTACGAAAATCAAACAGACAAGAAAATTTGAATTCGAAAAATGTTGTTATGCTGAGTTAAAAAACATGTTTCCGATTTTGTGTGAGAACACCTCAATCTGGTAAAACTTTCACAAAAGTGTACATAGTTTAAAAGCACATGGAGGCCTTATCACAGAGAATTGCTTTAGGACGATTTGACTAATTTTTACAAAAATAAAACAATCTAAACATATAGAACTAGGCAATTTTATGAAAGTACAAATGTGTAAGAAACATCCATGCACATAGGGGCGAGGGGTATTATTATCCTCGCTGAAGGATCCGCCAGACAGTTACTGTCCGGCGATTTTGAGCTGACGGAAGGAATATTTTCTACATCATTTTTGAAGGCAAAAGCAGTAATGTCTGTTTTATTCCGACGCCTCGCGCCGGATTATTATTTTTGCATGCTATTTACTTAAAAAGCGCCCAAAATTGATCAATTCTTATATTTTTCAGTGTTGAAACCGATGTGATGTACTCAGAATAGACTAAAAATGTTTAAAAATGCGGTATTACACCGAAAAAGCGTTTTATAGGCTATCTTGACCATTTCGTCGTTCGAATAGAAAAAAATCGTAGACACTAAATTTATTGGTTTGGCGTTGCATTATTTCACCCCCGCCGACCCTGACCTTGCACATCTATGATAAAAAAGCGTGTGAACTTTCGCACCCTTTGTACGTTTGTGGCCTCAAAGTATTCGGCATGCAAAACGGCCAAATCAACTAATGTCAAAAGGGCGCAAAATGCGACCCAAACAATGTTAGTCTGACGGACTAAGCACGAAAGTAAGCCAGCTAACGCACTCCAATAGTGATATCGCCTCTGCTGCAGCAAATAGCACAGCGAAATACTCAGCAATGAGAGAACGTCCGTGTAGAACAGGAATGAAAAGAAATAGCAAACCGGAAACAGCGTCAGGTTTAAAGCGCTAATGCTCAACAAATAAATAAACAAATAATTAAGATTTATAAATTTATAATAATAAGTAAAATAAAAGTTAAAATTGACATATTTCATTTTAGTAAATAATAATAACTTAACAATAAGATAATAAATTCATAAACAAAAATAAATTAATAGATAATCAATGAACAAACAGCAACTCACACACCTTCGACATAAAAATCTAATCCTAATAAAAAGTCTTGAATCGTTTCTTTATACATACTCGTATAATGATTAGAATGGAATCCAACTGTTTTATAAATTTAAATTGAAACTCCAAAATGGCGCGAGGAAAAGCATATATAAGCAAATAAGGCATATTGAAGAATTATCAAAAATATACTACAATCATATTTATTATATCTCCTCTCAGAATTTAAAGTTTAATCTAATAAATCTTAGAATTAAAATGGAATAATCAGATTTCAAGCTTAAAGATTTTTTCCGAAAATTGGGGGAGATAAAAACTTTTCTGACTTTGGGGGATGGCGGGATGACCGACTTTGGGTGGGGATCCCCATCCCTCCCATCTTACATATATGGTCGTGAAGTATTTGTGCAATGAAACACAATAAATTTTAAAGCACTAAAAATTATGCCGTTCAAAAATGCATTATATGCAGCAAAACTATAAAAAAACTAAATTTTTTCCACTCGTTTTGACCATGCATGGGCAGCAGCATAATTCTGACGGGTGAGACAAACCGGCAAGTCAAAAAACACGCCAAAAATTCAGTCTATGGTCTGCTGTAATCTGCGGGGGGTTATTTAGGATTATCAGGGGTCTACTCTAAACCCCCATACACTAGTGTGCATAAGAAACTTCTGAAAATAATGACTTAAGAATTAATCCATTCAACGCGACACACTCGAAAGTTTGAACATTTCCCACCTTTTTAAACCAACTTAGTAGCTTTTTTAGACTGTAAAAATATATTTTGATATTTTTACTTAGATCTGTGCCCAAGAACAGAGGCGTAGGCCAGGATTTTGGTTTGGGGGGCATAAACAAAATTTGTTAAGACTACTTTTGCATTGTATGCCAGTAACGTTATGTATAGTAAAACTAAGTTTTTCGACCATAAGTAATGTATCATAGCTAACTTATAGGTCTCTGACGGTCAAAAATACAAAAAGTGTAAAGCGACGCAAAGTGCCGAAAATTTTTGGAATTTCTACCGTTTTCATGTAGAATTTACGGCCTTTCTATTGACAAACAGTTTGGAAATTATAAGTATCGCAAAGTGCCAAGAAATTTAGTCATTTTATACTGCCCTTAACATTTTGTAGCTCTGTGAATACTAATAGTCTGACAGAGCAGAAAATTGTCAAATTTGTACAAAACAATTTTGACAGTTCTAGCTTCTAACAAGAAAATTGCGAATTATTAACTTTGTATGGAGATTTTTTGAGTGAATCAGGCTTTTCAAACGCAATACTGGAGCTTTACAAGAAGGAAGAACAGTAACTGGCGGCGCTATGCGCCGGAAAATTTTGACGTTTTTGCACTTTAAACTCAATTTATACCGCTTAAATCATACAGAACAGACAAATTAATGCTGGCGCGAAACGCCGGAAATTTTCAGAAATTCCTAACACTTTTGCCTGGCTTGTTTTCCCTAAAATCTCGTTGCAAATGTACAACGAGATTTTACGGCTGCAAGGGGTCTAGGGTGGCGCACTCAAGCGTTCCCAGCGGGGTCCGGGGCAAAGTCCCGGGAAATTTGGTAAAAAAGCATTTTAATGCTAAATAGTAATGTTAAAATTTTCGCAAAATCGTCCAAATCTCGGTTCTGAATCAAGCCCGAAAACACTTTAAATTGATGAACTCCTACATTGCACAAAACTTCTGACTGAAATGCGTTTTTCAACCTCTGCTAATTACATAACGCAGCAACGGGTCGCTGCCCATAAGGTATAGAAAAATGTATCAATGGAAATTTTGTTCTTACCGTTTTCAGGCCCATTTGCGGCCTTCTTATTAACAAGATGTAATTCAGAAAACATGAAATGCGCGAAAACATAAGAAAATTTGGCCATTCCTTTTATTTAAAATAGGATTATGTGTCCTTGTATAGAAAGACAAACAAAGCAATGAATAGACAAATTTGGTACACAAAAGACAAACAAAACAGAGAATAGACAAACTGGTACAAGATCGTTTTCGCACTTTTACTATTATGCTCAACAAGCATGAGCAGTTTCATTCAACGAACAAATAGTACATTAAATTACTAGTGATGTGAAGTGCTGGATTATTTTAGCTGATTCAAGCTTTTAAATTCATAGGATCTATATGCAGAAAAAATAATCACTCGGCGCTAAGCGCCAGAAAATTTTGACGTTTTTGCCTTTTTTGAACTCAGTATTCTGGGCACACATTATTGCAACAGAAAAATCAAAAATATTTATGAAAAATTTCGGGGGCATGTGCCCCAAAGCCTTCCCCTGGCTAAGCCTATGCTCAAGAATCTATACAGTTGCAGAAACGACGTGGATGACCCAGTCTTTAAACCGGCGTGAGAATCTATACAGACTACAAAATTAATGTTTACAGATAGACTCTATGAAATAAGACTATACTTTCGACTTTTTCCAATCTTTATTTATATATAGGTTCTAGAGTTTCTGACAATCAAAGACCTAAATTCGTCAACGTGGCTCGAACCACTGGAAGATACAGATATTTTTTTCACAGATCAGTGAAAAGTAATTCTGCAAATTCGCTATTCACGTACACAGATAAGCATTTTTCGCCGTTGTACGTTGCATACTTTTACTTATAAAATTATACAGCAATTTTTTCCAAAAATTTCACTATTTGTGTTAATTTTGTGCCCAGAAGTGCTTAAATTTCTTTAATTCAAGCTGATATTCGACGTAAAGAGATTTCGATAAAAAAGACGCGTAGAGACTTAAATTAATGCGTTATTTCCTGTATTTGTTTACATGTGGAGCGAACCACATTCAAGTATTTGACGCGAAGCGCAGAAAATTCATAGAATTCATGCTAAAAATAGAAGAAAATTACAAAAGTATGGCTTCCAGGCCGCTAAGAAAGTGAATAAATGCAAATAATAAATAGGTATTTTTCTGGCGCGAGGAACCGGAAAAATTCTAAGGAATCAGAATAGTCTATGGCCAAAAATTTTTGCAAAGTGCATGTCCATCCTTTATATCGCCAACTATGTTGGGCCAACGGGGAGACGGCCACGCTACCACTCAGTAAATCCGTCCCTGATTCCCCCATAAGTTGAGATCATTTATTTCGTAGGGAAATGACTTGCTTGTTTTCTGTTGTGCTTGAGCAAGATTCGGAAGCCCAACTATATATCTAACACTAGAACTACCGAGTTATTGCGTATACATACAAGGGCGGATCTAGAATTTTCCTAGGGGGGCGGTATCCCAACTTTTCCAAAAAAGTCAAAAACAGGTCCACAAATTTGCCTTTAACGCGCGAAATAGCGTTTTTTTCGGTGGTTCACATTGTATACTTTTACATAAAATAACTTTTGACGCAATATTTTTTCTTTAAAATTTTAAAATTTTCGACAACTTTTTGCGAAAAGAATCATTAAATTTCTTTGACTTTAACAAAAATCTGGCGCGAGGCGCCGGGAAATTTGTGAAATTAAGGCAGATAGACGTCTAAAAGCATGATTTACTGCTTGATTCCCTGTATTTATAGCATTTGAAGCGAAACATCGAAATTTTTAATTGAAATTAGAAGAAAACTATGCAAAAATAGCTGTTTCAGTTGTTAAAAGTGTTTTGAAACCTACATGAACAAAAAATGGCTTCTACATTACCAAGAAAGTGAATAAATGTCTTTAATAGGTATCATACGGCGCATAGCACAGAAAAAATTTGAGAAATTATGGTTTTTGACGGCCAAAAATCATTGAAGATTGCATATCCATTCTTAATCTCGCCAAATATTTTTGGCCCATGAAGGCGGCCGCTACCCCCGCCCCCTTAAATCCGCCCCTGTATACACATGTACATATGCATTACGCAAATACCTCAACTTTACGCTCGATGTCTTCTGACCAGCGCTCAAAAGACGAAACAAGGCGAAATAAATGCAGAATAGCATAGTTAGGAAGAAGGCATTGAAATATCGCAAAACGATTGGCGCATAACAAGCGTTTGGAGTGTCTGGATTAAGCAGGAAAAGTGCCGGCTTGAGCAATGCAAGGCACGTTATCTGAATGGAAAAGATACAATGGAATTATTATTGAAAAACAGCATATCAAAGACGAGTCGCGCTAATCAACCGCCATCATATATACACGATCTTGAAAGGCTGATAGGACTTTCAATCCCAAAAAGCTATTTAACCCCAGAAATTTTTCCAATCACTAAGAATTCGCGATTTTCCAAAACTTTCCAAAAAAATCACAGCAAATGTGCCGTTTAAAGCGTTTTTAACTATTTTTGATTACCATATGTTAATCAATTTACTCGAATTTTTCTGAAATTATTCAATGTTTTTACGCTCTAGAAATATAAAGCATCGTCAGAAATGCGACGTTTTTGCAGATCATCCAATCCATCATTTTTTAGTCCAAAAATGCACTTCAAAATTTCACCCTCTTCAGAATTCTCATGCAGTGCGTGTCAGTTCGCGATACTTATATAAATTGAAATAGCGATGTACTCACATTCGTTTAACAATTATCTGAAGTTTTATTACGAAAAACGGCAAACAAAATCATAGGCGTTTACACTAGCTAATATAAATATATAGTAACCTAAGTATTGCAGAATTAGTAGCTTTAGATAAAACAGTGCCTACGTATATAAGCACTTCAGTTTTTACACGTATGAGAGCGAGAGAAAAGAAAAACAAAAGCGTTTAAAATTCAATGGGCGGATTAGATTATACGACAACAGCAATATTACATTCTGACAATTTCTTAGAAATAACTCGTAAAAAATGCACGTCACGTATGACCAGTTTTTAGTGTTTGCTCGTTGAATGTTTCTGAATTTATCCCCCTCTGGCCACTACTATCTTACCCAATGCTCACCTATGATAAATGAGATGCAATCAGCGTATTAGCAATGTATAACTGATTTGTCAGTAATAAAAGAAGTATTTAACAGTCTTTACGATTAATCACGATAAGAGAACACCTGTTATAAAAATACGTGATTACGAACCACAACAAATCGCTTAAAGATGTAAGGAAAATAGAACGAGCAAGAACAATTTTATAAGTATTTTTCGATTTTTTAAATTTACCTAACATAATTTTTACAAAGGTGCGGTGTTTTGGCATTAACAGATGCACGTTTGTGTGTCACAATCACATATAACAATGTCTTATAGAATGGATAAAGTGAAATTCTGAAAAAGCCCTTACATCACAGTAAATATTGAATAAATTTATAAATTTTCAATAAGAACTAGTTTTATTGATTCATTCTGGACGGTCTATTGGGAGACGAAATGTGTCAGGGACGATCTGTGGCAGATACGAACTGCACGGAGGGGGAGGGGCGAATTTTGGGGGACGAATTGTGACGAGGGCGAATTGTGGCGGGGATGAATTAACTGTTGAAGACGCTTCTGATTCAGTTTCATTAAACAGAATGAAAGTCACGTCACCCTATCAACTCATGATGGTTGACATTAAGTAGGATGAGAAATTAATATCGTTCAATTATCTCACAGCTTCCGTCTTAGAAAGAAGTTTCAGTCTGATTTTATTTTAAAGTCAGTGATTTGAAAACTTTCAAAAAAACCAATTGAATTTTTTTAGAGATTAAACCAATTTGGAAAAAACTGAACAATACCATTGCGGAAAAGAGGATACTAATGGCATTCAAAAACAAAGCACGCAGATAACCCAGAAATAGCCTGAAGTAAGCTCAATAAAGGCAGCTAGCAATGTTTCTTTGCAAGTTCAATATCACACATGCACACTGGGGGGTATAGCGTCACCCCCAGACAAGTTCTTAGGGGGTTGGGGGGTCTTGACAACTCCAAGAATGGCAACTGACTCCCCGCAGATTGGCTGGGAACCCGCACCAGATTTACCGACTTTTTGTAAAAGTTGTAAAAAGTATGCCGTTCTGAGCATTTTTAGCCCATTTTTGACTCAAAAATCTCGAATTTTCCGGCTCAAAAATCTCGAATTTTCGGCGCTCGCGCCATACACACATTGTTTTACTATATTTTGTTCAATTTACTCAATTATTTCAAATTTTTTCGAATTTTTTTTACATTTTAATGTTCAAGAACGAACAAGCTTTGACTAAAACGTCAAAAAACGGTGTTTTTGACCAGCACCCATCATTTTTCAGTCCAAAAAAGGCGCTTTTTAAAAATTTTTGGGTCCGACCATCCCAGAATTCCCATGCTGTACATGTATTGTATCCTCTACCACAACTTTGAAAGGCATACCCCTTCAGGCCATTTGAGGAACAAAAATTATTGTTGAAATCACTGTTTTTTTGTATTCGGCAAAGATTTTTCCCGATACACAAAGACTTTTCGGGACCGTAGTTGTACATGCACAAAGATTTTTGGGAAGAAAAATTGCAAAAAAGGTCTAAAATTCGAAAAAGTTTCGCCGCTCCGCGCCGAAATGAGTAATTGTGTGTTCTATACATAGGCGGATTTAGGGGCGGCCGCCCCCCCCCCCACTGACCCAAAATAGTGCGCAAAATTGAGGATTTTTGAGCGATTTTTAGCGATTTTCGGGTTAAAACAGCTAATTGTTCCGCCCAAGTCAGGGTTCCGCCCCCCCCCTTAGGGGTACCGCCCCCCCCTTAGAAAAATCCTGGATCCGCCACTGGTTCTATATATTTTTATAATGGAAGAAATTGCATTTCAAAAGAAAAAATGTCGAATTTTTCGACGAAGACGATTCTTAGTGATTTTTGCCTTGAGGAGAGATCCAAAAATTAGCTAAACACTACCGAAAGTCGAACAACTCTGTTTTTAAAACACTAAATTCGCTACCGTAACAAATTTTAGTACCCAAAAATTTGTGTGTACTAAATGTACAAATACTTTTGGGGACCATCTTTGTAAATGTACAAACGGACCTTGTACAAAAAAAAACACTAGTTGGAATCATGAAAGAGCGCCAAACGATGCCCAGCAGTATAATCTGAAGTATTTTTTGAGTAGAACTCTGTCCATTCATTCATTCATTCATTCATTCATTCATTCATTCAGACATTTTTTGTCCATTATTCTATCCATATTTGATAGTCCAAGTCATTCCACCATTCTTATCATTTGTTTTCATGCAAACTTAATCACGAATATTCAAGAGGAATGAAATACAACGAATTAAAGCATTTTTACGGGTTGTGCTGGAAGGGGTAAGAAACGACAAAAATAACTAAAAAATTAACTTAAACTCATCATTTTAGCGCCATTATTTGCCATAAAAATTAATAATTTATCCCTTCCCCCATGGAAACTCGGTTTACCCTCTTAGGAATTTTGACCGTTTGCATGTATATTCAATATTATGTCAATAAGTATATAAAGATTCTTCGTGCGCAATTTCTTTCGGTTATATATATATATATATATATATATATATATATATATATATATATATATATATATATATATATATATATATATATATATATATATATATATATATATATATATATATATATATATATACTTGAACCTTGTTGAAGCAACAAAAAATTGATCGTAGCATCTTACATATAAGCCAGGCGGTGTAGTGATTTTAGGATTCCAATCTAAAAAATTGCCAGAACAGTAACGTCGCATTTGATCAATGTGAAAAATTTCATCCATATAAGGATAGGGTACAATTCCACCAACTAACATGTGCAGCAAAACTGTGCCGCTAAAAAGAGCTGCTACACACGATAAAAACACACCGACACTTTGAGTCGGTCGACGGAATGACAAACTTGTCATACGGATCTTTAGAATTCAATCAAAACTATAAAAAGAAATAAAAAACACGCAATCGAAGGAAAAGAAGTACTTCGTAGAATTTACGAGGTTAGGAATTTCATAATTTTTTCTCAAAATTTGTAAATTAGGGTAAATCGAGGCTACCAATCCCAAAAAGACGTTTTTTAGCCAAAACATTATCCGGAACTAATTTGGACAGAAGAAATTTATTTTTTTCTCCAAGAATGGAATGAATTAAGATTTCTGAGAGTACAAAAACTAAAATCAATCGAATCCTATTATATCTATATGCGTGTCCGAAAAGACCTTAGCTGGTGTACAAAAACCCAATAAGCTTCGCTACCAATTGCCCTCTCAATCATACTTGTAAGAGGGGTGATCCCCACTTTAAGTCGGACGTCCCACATCCCCTCAAAGCCCAAAAATTTCTGACCCACCCCCCATTGAAAAAAATCGAATTCTTTGCCGTTTTTGGCCAAAATTGGAGGTCTTCTACCTCTACCCCAATAAGAATAGCCGGGGCATAGGTGTTGAGCACCAAAATTTTAAGGGTGCAAGATCAATAAAGGTCAAAAATGGAGGCATGGCGAAAAAAACACCATTTTCCAACGTTTCTCGTCCAGCACTATCCATTTGCATCAAAAAATCGCGAAAAAAATTTCAAAAATTGATTTCTAGGGGGGTATTTTGGTTTTTTTTGAAGGGGGTATTTGGCCTTCTGGGAGTTGTGCATACCCCCCTTCCGAAATTTCGAGCCTTTACATATGTTTTCAATCGATTCACTCGCTGAAGGGCAAGTATAGTCGCTCCCCTCGCGTGAGGGAGGAACAATCAGGAAATTTTTTCTTCTGGTTTAACATTGGAAGAATACGTAGGTCACGTCTGGTTATCGCAGCCAATAAAACCTTTTTAAGATAAGACAGGAAAGTATTCGCTGTCCAGAAGAAATTTCGGAGAAATCAGATAAAATACGAATACATGACAAAACGGCAATTGAAGAAAATCACATAACTACGCATCACAAAGTGATAGATACGTTAGGTTATGCCCATTAACAAAATTAGAAAGACCGGCACTTATAGAATTTAGGAGGTAAGGAAGAAACTTTAAATTTTTTCGAAATCTGATAGAATATGGTCAATTCACAAACGTTGATCACGAATATGACATTTATTTTCATCGCAGACTAGTCATTTTCGAAAAATTCGAATTTTAACTTTTCCGAAATTTTTGGTTTTTTCTAGTTTTTTACATCTTTTAGATTATGGTCAATTTTTGTGCACTGAACACATATATGATATCGATTTAAGATGAAGATGTTTAATTTCTCCAATAAAAATTTTTCAAAAATTTTCCATATTTTAAATTTTTATATAGATTGCAATTACTAATTTTTATTCTGGCGCAAAGCGCCAAACATTTTTTACGAAATTTCAACCAAAGACATCAAAATATCCACGATTTTAATTTAATCTTTCATAAAAGAACCATTTTCAGTGAAAAATTCGAAAATGGAAAATTTTTTTCCATTTTTATTTTACAAATTACAAATTACAAATTTTATTTGCTGATCCCACAACAAACCAAATAACCTTAATACATTGATAAGTAATGAGAGAAAAAGATGAAATATAAACATACACAGAAAGACAAGTCAATAAAATACACAAATGGTCGAGGAAAGCGGATAACGTAAAGGCAGTACATAAAACTGCGCTTATTTACGCCCCTGAATTGAATGATTAACATCAACCCTTTTCAATCTATTAAGAAAGACATGTCTATTTGGAGCACTTATAACTTCCTCAGGTAGAGAATTCCAAACAGAGATTACTCGATTACAAAATTCAACTTTTCTGCAGTTTTTGTTTGCCTGATTAACAAAAAGCTTACAAGAATTCATTGCTCGATTTGAATTAGTATTAAATGTAAATAAATCCTCAAAAGGCAGAATATTAAATCTAATAATAGAAAAAGCTAAAGTGAGGTCATTATATAAATGACTTAATTCAAATCTTTCTAATCCAAATTGAACCAATCTCTGATCATATGAAAGACTTTTATCACTGAAAAGTCGTTTTGTAAACCTACGTTGAACACCCTCAACGGAATCTATGTCGCAATGTAGAAAAGGGTTCCAGACAACCGATCCGTATTCAAGTATATACAGGTCTCACATAAGTAACAAAGGCTTTATGAAGTAAAGATTTATCTTTAGAAACAAAACTGCGTACGATTAAATGGCCTAACTGCAATCCTTTTTTCACAATACAGGTCGTACGAGCTCGTATTGAGGGGCATGATGAAATCACTTAAGTAATAAGAATGCTTAGGATTTGATTTACCTAAAAATAAGACTGCACATTTATTAATTGAAATTTGTAGTTGCCAAGTATTGGCCCATTCCTGAATATAATTTAAGTCTGCTTGAAGAGTCAAAAAAAATTGAGGAAAGATTCCAGACTTTCACATCATCAGCAGATATCACTCAAATCATCAACAAAAATTAAAAAGAGGATAGGACCTAAAATACTACCCTGTGGAACCCCGCTAATAACAGGAAGTGATTGAGAGAAAGAATTTCCAATTTTTACCTGTTGAGATCTATTACTAAGAAAATTATGAATCCATTTATAACATAGCTTATTAATGCCATAGGAAGCAAGCTTGACAAGTAGTTTACTAAGCGAAACTGTGTCAAAAGCCTCACAAAAATCAATATATGCAATATCAATAGTAGAACCTTCATCTAAATATTTTGACCACTTATTTTTACAGTTTAATAATTGTAATGCGCATGATTTATTTTTCCTAAAGCCAAACTGTCGCTCAGTTAATAAATTATATTTATCCAAGTAGATAACGAGGGACTTATTTACAATAAATTCCATTAGCTTGCAGGCGACGCAACATAAAGAGACAGGACGATAATTTTCAACTGAAGACATATCCCATTTTTTGTGTATGGGAACAATCAGCGCTTTACGCCATAAATCAAGTATCCGTCCTGTTCTGTATGAAACATTGAAAATTGTTTCTAAAGGTACTGGCAAAACTCTCTTAAGTTTCTTCAAAGTAGGCGCATAATCCATCGGGTTCGAGTGAATGCGATGGTTTAAGCATACTTAGAGATTCAGAAATCGTAACGAATTTCAGCCATTTTTTCTATTTTCAGTAATTTTCCATTTTGACGACCATGGATACGAAATTTCAACTAATTACAGTCGGCGCTCGTTATAGTGCACCCCGTTATAGTGGACTTCATGCTTATAGTGGACAGTGTGCCCTGGTCCCGGCCAAATTTAGTATACCACATATATGAAAAAACCCCGTTATAGTGGACGCTCATTATTGCGTATAGTGGACGACTCATGCGTCCCTGTCATACGTTTTGTATGCAAAAATCGCTCATTATAGTGGACGGCCACTCCCGTTGTAGTGGACGGCTGCATGAATCTGTGAGAAATGTTGCCAGCAGCTCAAAATTGTCTAAATGAGAAATTCATTGGTTCATTGACGCAGGCTAAAATCACTGATTTCATGAAGAAATAGTTTGTTGAACACTTATGTTTTCTTTTGGCCCTAATTATGTAGTACATTCTCACAATTAAATGTCATTGTATCACACGTGTTCATAATAAGTTAAAAAAATAGTTGTTCAAAAACCCCGTCATAATGGACGATTGTCTATAGTGGACGATCGCTAAAGGTCCCTGGCGTCCACTATAGCGAAGCGCCAACTGTACATCAAAATATCCACGACTTGAATTTGATCTTTCGTAAAAGAACCATTTTTAGTGTAAAAATTCGAAATTTAAAAATTTTATATTTTCCGTTTATTTTCCATTTTCCGGATTTTACTCATTTTCGTTTTCCCCACAGTCCCAACAGAAAACGGGGGGAAAACCTCTGATTTGGCAACCCTATTTGTGAGTGAAATCAGGGATGGAAAAAACCCAGATTTGAAAATTTCGAATTTTGGGGTTTTGGGTTTTTTGGGTTTTTTGTGGGTTTTTTGGGTTTTTTAAGGGTTTTTTGTGGGTTTTTTAAAGAAATTCTAGCTCGAGCTATAGATAGTAGCTGAGAATACTTCAACAGCTTCAAGAAACAAAACAAAACAAGTAAACAACAACTTTATTCAGCTGATACACAAAATTCATCAACAAAATTGGTCATTCACATCACAAGCACAATCCATGCTGTGTGAACAGAATGAAAAATTGGGCAGAGCAATTTTTAAATGCATAATATTGAAATTTCTTCATAAATTCTGCTCTGCTTCAAGAAAAAAAAACAAAAAAATTTGCCATATTAGTAGAAAAATCCATGCTACATTGTTACATAGCCTTTATTGGGCGGCTTTTCTCATTTGGAAAGTATATACTATAGGAGAAAAACAGCAACAGGAAGGAGGGGAGGATGAGAATGGATGGACACTTAACCTCGTGCATCGCAAGCAATTGTAAAAGGAACAACCATGATACAAAAAACATTGACAATACACAGTATTTAATTCCATTACAAATGAATTCTTAACCTGTGGATAAAAACCCCAAAAAACCCAAAATCCAACGATTTCTTGCACCCAAAAACCCACAAAAAACCCAAAAAACCCAAGTTAAAAAACCCAGCCTTGCCAACAGTGTTGCCAGGTCCCAAAATTCAGATTCTCCTGCACAGAGGTAAAATTGGGGAAAATTCTCCTGCAATTCTCCTGAAAATATTTTGATTCTCCTGAAAATTCTCCTGGCTCATATTTTGCAGGAAAGGTTGTACAGCAGATCTACAATTGTGTGTACACATGCATATCAAGCATGCTCAGGCCAATTTACCTTGGTTCACCCAACTATTTTATTCTGATCTCTTGCCTGTTAATCCTAAGGACACTCAAGGCTAAATAATGAACATTAATTCTCTCACAAAAAGCTCATGGAGCATATCTGCATTATACAGGCAGATGCAAAAATAATGGAAGACTAATGCTGCACCACAAAGTATAACATTTTATTCAACATCAACAGATGACAAACATTCAATAACAGATTCCTGATCTTCATCAGGATATACTGCTCAAGGGCCTAAGCTAAAGAGGTCGCATTGTTTACAATACACATTATTCGAAAAAACAGTTTCTGTGCTTAAAACAGTGACCGCCAATTTTCAGTTGCACTTACATCATCAAAAATTTCTGAAAAGAGCCCTGTTTGCAATGTCTTTTGAAAAAATAAATAATACTTCATTACTAATTGTATGTACTTCAGTAGCAAGCAAATCCTTACGTTTTGAAATATATCAAAAAAATGTTTATAGGCGCTTTGCAAACACCGTTTTTTTCCCAGCGATTTGGTTGACATTATAGACCGAACCCAAAATTTTTTTCCATTTTTTCCGACTTTTTTCCACATTTTTTGGGAGGTCTAAAAACGTTCAAAATAGAGCGCCTGTGTTGAAAAATCAGTGTTTTTAAGTGAAAAATTTTATGTACACATGCAATAGCGGTGTTTGATGCACTTTTTGATTAAAAATTTCGCGCTCTACTCTACAAGAATATCACGATCAGTAACGTTATTTATGTTGAAACTTGAATTTCCTTCCTTCAGTAAAGCATTTTAGCCAATTCTGAAGTCGTTTTTGACAATTAAAACTATAATTTATCAAATGGCGCGAAGCGCTAGAAAATTTTGAAATTTTAGCTCTTTTAATCATTTTTGCATTTCAAAAACTGTGCAGAAGGTAAGGATTTTCAATCGTAGTGGAGTTCTAGGACCAGATTATCGATAAAAAATGCTGCAATTGGCGCCGCGCGGCTTAAACATCAATAACAAGCAAGAATTAAATCAATTCGGCGCCGAAAATTTTTTGTAGTTTCACCTCTCTGAAACGCATTTTTGCATTACAAAAACTAACCGAATCCGTGCAGAAGATAAGGATTTTCAATCGTAGTAAAGTTCTAGATCAAATTGTCGATAAAAATGTTGCAGTTGACGCGGCGCGGCTCAAATATTAATAACAAAAAAAATTAAATCAATTCGGCGCGAAGCGCCGAAAAATTTTTTGTAGTTTCACTTCTCTAAAACGCATTGTTGCATTACAAAAACTAACTGAATCCGTGCAGAAGATAAGGATTTTCAATCGTAGAGAAGTTCTAGACCAGATTGTCGATAAAAATGCTGCAATTGGTGCGGCGCGGCTTAAGGATTAAAATCGAAAAATTCGGTGCTTCGCGCCGGTTTATTCTATTATTTGGCAGTTTCTACCGTTTTATTGGGGAAAATCAAAAAATTAGCGCTTCGCGCGCATAAAAGCATTTTTTCCGTCAAAAACATGAAAAAAATTTTGAGAAAATTTAATTTTTTAATGGTTTAAATCGTGCAGGATGATGTGAAAAGCCCAAAAAACACGTTATTTAACGGCCCTGCGCGTTTTACGAGTTTTTTAAACGGAAAAAAATTTTTTTGGAATTCCCTACCCCTGGCGAAAATCCTGGCTACGCCTATGCGAAGCGCCGAAAAATTTTTGAAGTTTTAACTCTCTAAAACGCATTTTTAACATTACAAAAAGTTTCCACAAATGCCAACCAAGCCCAAAATTTTTTCCATTTCGCAAAATTTTGGTTGACAAATAGATAGACCAAAAAGTGGAAAAAAACGGTGTTTGCAAACGTCTATTAAACTGATAAAAACAATTAGACGGTGTGTAAAGCTATGTATTTCTGCACTTCGTGATATTAAGTGAATAAATAAATGAATGAATGAATGATTTGCTACGGAAGCACGAAACTTATTTGGATATAGGTAGTTATAACTTAACACTTAGGTCTTAACTATGAACGAAATAAATTCTTAATGTGAAACAACTGACTAACTACAGTAAGTACAGTAAGAAAGTTAATGTATGATAATCATTATAACTTGCTGTTTAAGTTTTGAAAATTCTAAATCCTCTCTAGATTTTCAGGATTCTCCTGAATTCTCCTGACATTTTAAAATTCTCCTGCATTCTCCTGCATGTTTACAACTTCTCCTGAAATTTCTCCTGAAAAGCCCATTCTCCTGCTCCTGCTCCTGATGAGTGAAATGCATATCAATAGAAAATCACAAGCTAAAGTAAATAAATTTTAGGGAAAACATGGAGCTAGACTATCATTCAAAGTTACAGCATTCAATACTAATTTTGAAGAGATTAATTATAAAAAAATGATTTAATTATTTAACAACTCACATTTTTTTATCAAGAAACTCAAGGCAGGTCCCACTCTTTATTAAGCTTGTTTGGAACACACAAGCATAAATAAATCATGTAAACGAAATACATCGAAAGTATAGAAAAATATAGGTAGTAATTTAGCGGAAAGTGGCAGGTATCTGTGCGATATTACGAAAGGTTGACAATACAGCATGTTTACTCGATTTGAACCGCCTTTATAATTTATGGCACAAAAATTTTGATCCACGCAGAAGTTTTTGGAATGGACTATAGTCTGTTTCAAATCCTTTGAGACATTTTTATCATGGCGATTCGAAAATATTAACAATTCAGTCAATAGGCCAAAGAGCAGTTTCTTAATACCCGCCCCGTCTCTCGCATCCTGATTCGCTAACTGTAGAAGTATAGTCCGTTTCATTTATTCAAGAGCTTTTTAGTAAATTTTTTCCAGGGCTACAGTGAGCGAAACAAGACGAATTACTGTTATTCGGCAGATTAACTTAGTGAGAGCGAGTGGCTGGAATTCTTCCATGTTTAATGCACTAATTTACATACGAACGGGCATCCCCTAGAAAGGCTACGCCCGATATTTCCTTTACGTCCTGCGCGCTCGCTCCTTAGGTCAATGCGCAGCAGAGCAAGTCCTTTTTCCCTTCCAATCGCACAATACCCCAAGGCTCAGCTATTTTTAATATTTTTAACTTGGAGGTTTTCGAAAAAATTTTAAATTGCTTACAAAAGTGGTTTAAACTGTCATCATAGCTGCGATATTCGACAGTATATTGAGTAGGAAAACCTTTGCTATTCTTAAGCCTTCTTAAGCCGTAGTACTGCATCATAAGTTTAAACCACTTTTGTAGCCCGACTCATGCAGATTAAATTGAAGAGAAAGCGCAAAGTTTAATGGAACAGTTGTAAATACAATGGGTGCCCTATGTATACGGGATCAACATAGGACACGGATGTATTTGCCTTCGAGAGTTACTTAGGTACGTAGGTACTTAAGTCTACGCTTAGCGCTGGTCCCGATCGCGCAGCCTGGGATCGCTTTCGATCTTTGGACTCTTACAGACCCTACGGCTTCGATCCCCTCAGCCCTAATATTGCTGGCTGCTTCTGGTCGGGTGATCTCAGCAGCTACGCCCTAAGACCTAAGGCTACTTACCTAATCTCGGAATTTGCCGCGGAGGTCAGTTGACCTATCTCAAGGCTCAAGTTGAATATTTAGCTTCTTTTCCAATCAGTGCCTGATCCGAAATGCTTTTGGTTCCTAATATGTGTAGCACAATAAACTTTGAAAACAACAACATTGAGCTCTACACTGATCAATCATCCCTAAAGATTAAATAATATTTTTGATTAATTTTAGGTTTGAGGAAAGAATTTAAGATTTTCAAATAAAAATAGCAATCATACGGAAATTACCTATCCTTCCACTCTGATGAGCTGAAATTCTCGACGTGGGCACTAACCGACTTAACCCTCGGTATAACCAAAAACCCCTGGGTAAGTTTTTCTCTAATTTATTTCGAACGAAGAATCCACGGCCTGTAGCCGGACAACCAAATAAAGCAAAAGAAAAACGAAAACGTACGGACTATACACACGTACGGTGGCCAACTCGATTGCCAACAACACTAACTACATTGGCCTCAAGAGACCATTACAGTAAAATAAACAAAGATCAAATCAACGTAATACTGATACACTTTTATCTCAGATCGAATATTATCGATTATACAAGCGGTATGCATGAAACAATTACTATTATCATACACTTAACTCTATGCTACCGGACAAGTATCTAAATGTTTTTTATTATTGAAAATTGGGGAAAAAGTGGGAAGACCGAAGGCATAGCCCACAGTACACTATCGTAGATAGCTACTAGTATTGGCTATGTGATGGCTACCGCGAACTGCTAAGGCAAGTTCGCCTATACGTGTAACTCTCGTATTACACAGTGGTCTAGCGGTAACCACTCATTCTACAGCGAGAAATATGGAGTTTCACTTTATGCGTTGTATGTGTTTTTCCAGCGCGAGGCTGCCGGTCACGCTCTCAACGCTCCTAACAGCAAAAATGACCCATGAATGCCAAAGCACTGAGTTTAAGAGCCGAATAATGTGCAATCGACGATATCCGACCGGATGAAAGCCCTAATTTACGCTGATTGGCTGGTTTAATGGTTACTGCTTTCGAATCATCTTACTGTGAAAAAATCTCAGAAATTTTGATACAGACTATAGTCTGTTTTTTAACCTATAGTCTGTTTCACATAACTTCGTTCATAAATTTCAAAAATTTTCATCAAAAGTAAGCCGAGAGTTACGATAATATACATATATATCCGATCAGTGCTATAATCGCAATCTGTCAGCTTATTGTCGGAGATAGTTTTAAAATTAATGACCGAAGTTGTGTGAAACAGACCATAGTGCATGGATCCGCTCGGAAAACTAAGCCTCCTGTTACCAAGGGATCACGCACTCCTAGACTTATCAAGGTCCAGATCGAAAATCTAGTCATTGGGGAGATAACAAAAATGAATAAAAATACATATTTCTGGTAGCCAGGAGCATGAGAATTTCAAAAATGTCGTTAAGTTTGCACAAAACTGAAAACCAATTGAAAAAAAACGTATTTGAAGATTCAAAAAATGTGTAAGAAATACAATCTGCTACACGCGTACCACATGTTATAAAATCATGAAATCAAGCTTTTCTAATAAAATATAGGTCAATACATTTTCTTTTGCTCAATAGAACATTTGTTGCAGTAAAAAAGAGGGTACCTACTAAGAAGCTTGCCACATAAGAATTTATGGCCTTACAGTAACCTGCAAAAACAGGCAACTAGATCACGGATCTAGAGCTCTGTAAAAGTAGGGCTAATATTTTTATTACTGTAGTGCTCGATTTTTCCCTTGCTCGACGGAGTTGGTAGGGAATTTTTTCATTTTTCATAGGTATGTCGTGTCGAGTGATGGGAGATTCAAGTGTTACAGTAATAAGGGAATTTCTTTGCCAAACCAATTTATGCCCTAGGTTAAAAAATTAAGTAGGTACAGTTTTAACTTTCACTTAACGATTTTCAGAAGTTGTAAACCGACATTCTCTGTTTGCATAACCGATCTAAGGGTAAGCTGCCAGACATCAGCAAAAGTTCTCAATCGTTAGCATTCCTTCGTGTGTTACTTATTTTACAGTCACGAGATGACTTACGTAGTTTCCGTCAGAGACGACGCACGCGTTTTACAATTTTTCACTGTATCTCCACTAGTTTTTTTTTCAATCAATCCGAGTATTATACCCTTTATTTTGAAGAATTCAAGTTGATCACAAAACTACAATGAAGAATGAGAAATGAAAGAGTCATACTTTCAATTGCGTATCACAGGCACGCACAGTGCCTTAATTTGGTGTCTGAAATTTCAAAGGTCAAAAAGGTTAAATACTTATGTACACATTATGTCATGCTATACCCCATCAGAGGATTTTGTCAATTTTCTTGCTCAAATATCACAGCCATTTCCTCGTTAAATTTCTTACATTTTAGACAATTTTGTGCGAGAAAAAGAAATTTCAATGATTCTGACAAAAATCGAAGCAAAGCGCCGGAAAAATTATAGAATCCAAGGGAAAACACGTTTAGAGGCTTGAAATATTGCCCAATTTCCTGTTTTTGTGGCATTTGACGCGAAGCGTTGAAAATATTAAAAATTAGTGCTCAAAAAATTGAAGAAAACGAAATGACGGTTTTGCTCTAGAATTTGTTTTGCGAGTCATAAAAATATTCGATACCTACTTCAAAAACCTTTATATTCGTAGCTCATAAATATGGCTTCCTCCATGTCCAGCCCACCAAGAAAGCAAATGACGTTAATAAAATTTGAGCATGGTTAATAACATTCGAGCATTTGTAATAAAATTCGAGCATGGTCGACAGCATTAAAGCATTATCTCGCCAACTATGTTTTGCCAATGGGGTAGGGGCGAGCGCTCCGCCGTACCATATAAATTCGCTCCGATAACTCATGTTCAATACATGTATAAGCTTAGCCCATTCTGAGTGACGTGCTTATTTATGAGGATCGAGTGTCACCGAGATTCTAAAAATGGAAACGAAAGACTTGTGCTTATTCTTAGCATTTTAGGACATTGTTCCTGAAAAAATGAGACGATCCAGACAAAGTGACCTATTGCTAAACACATGGACGGAGGAGACCCTCAGAATCCAAAACATTTCCGCAGAATATGGTGAGACCCACAATAAAATTTTCGGCATGCTTTTTTTGCGATTTTTGCCAGTTTTGTCCCATTCAGACCCAAAAATTCGGTACGGTTCCTAGCCTGCATTCGTACATCCCTACACCTACGGTTGATTTATTCAGATCGTTATATGTACCTATCTACCTACATACATATCTATTTGTGCCTTTGACCATTTATTTTTATGGTTCCGAATGAACAGTGCTGTGCATACATGGGCGGCAAGAAAATTCTAGAGGGGGCGAAATCGCCTAAAAATTACCAAACATCGTCAAAAATGTTACGAAAAATAGAATTCTGGAGGGGATCTACAGTAATCTGCGGAGGTTATTTCAACTTCTGCAGAGGGCATCCCCCCAGACCCCCATGCTCAAGTGTGGCGCTGTGTAGGTATACAGCGTAATATTCAGAAGTTTTCCTTAATCAGATTTAATGTAACGAGAATGTACATAATTACCGCTGAATTTTAGAACTTAAGATTATTTGTTACTTATGGATGATCACGGCATATGGATTTAGGAATGGCGCGCTGGGATGTTTCATTAGATCACGAAAATAAACGGTTTCATCTGAAGGCAACGGCAAAGGATGTGCCTGTGGATCATCGAGCCATTATTCGTTTAAAATGTAAATCGATCGCGTTTTAATTCATTAAAACGACCAATCACTATATGAATTAATCTTGCTAGTCAACAGCACACGTGAGCATGGGGATATGCAACACCCAGAAGGCCGAACATCCAAAAAAACAACTAAAATACCCCGCCTCCGAGTTCAATTTTTGAATTTTTTTTGTTTCTTTCGCGATTTTTTGATGCCAATGGATAATGCACTGCTCGATGAGAAATGTTAAAAAATGGCGTTATTTCGCCATACCATCATTTTGAGATCATTTTCTTACCGTTAAAAAATCTTGCATCCCTCCCCTAGAATTTCGGTGCTACCCACCTATGGTCAACAGTCACTATTAGTTCATATCCAGCCTGCTACATAGGGTCAGTCAGCCCGGTCAGTGGGGCAGGGTTAGCCGTAGAGCTTTTCAAGTTAATGATCTTAACAATTAGTATTCACGTTACAATAGCGCAAAATCCGCATTTCACAATAATTTACAGATCATCGGTTCTCAAGGACTTTGTGAAAAGTTTTTATTTTCATGTTTTACCATGATTTGTTTCTTATTACGGGAAAATTTTTAACAAATTCTGATGCAAAAGCACGACTGTTAAAAATTTTGTACCGATTTGTTATTTTAGCTTGAAATTTCGAGTAATCTTTTTTAAATTACTTTTATTTTCAACGAGTTATCGATACACCTACTCGTAAATATATGTTCTTCTGTTGAAATATTGCATAATTATGTTAATGTTATATACTACCGGCAACAAAGCATTCAATAGTTGTTTTCAATTATTCACGTTTGATAGACAGGATTGGCTAATTTAAAGATTGCGTTCAGGGAAAGACTTACAAAAATTTGGGACCGTTCTGGACATGCATAAGCCAGAGTGGTGGCGAGAGAATTATTATAGTAAGATTGCAATATTTATTTTAGTATAAGTTTTTTTAGAGTGTAGTCAAAACTATTGCACAATGCTAGCCATTGTGCTTTTACGTCATAATCTACTACATTTACTCGTTTTAAAGTCCCAACATTTTTTCCCTTTTCCTAGAGATGATTTATTATTTTATCAAAATAAATAATAATAGTAATAATGATAATAATAATGATAATAGTAATAAGAATATCATTAATATTAATAATAATAATAATAATATCAATATAATAATAATAATAATAATAATAATAATAATAATAATAATAATATTAATATTAATAATAATAATAATAGTAATAATGATAATAATAATAATAATAATTAATAATAATAATAATAATAATAATAATAATAATAATAATAATAATCAATAATAATAATAATAATAATTGATAATAATAATAATAATAATAATAATAATAATAATAATAATAATAATAATAATAATAATAATAATAATAATAATAATAATAATAATAATAATAATAATAATATAATAATAATAATAATAATTAATAATAATAATAATAATATAATAATGATTAATATTGATAATAATGTTAATATTATATGTAATAATAATAATCAATAATATTAATAATAATAATAATAATAATAATAATAATAATAATAATAATAATAATATAATAATAATAATAATAATAATAATAATAATAATAATAATAATAATAATAATAATAATAATAATAATAATAATAATAATAATAATAATAATAATAATAATAATAATAATAATAATAATAATAATAATAATAATAATAATAATAATAATAATATTATTAATATTAAATGATAATATTAATATTATTATAATATAATAATAATAATAATAATAATGATAATAATAATAATAATAATAATAATAATAATAATAATGATATTACTGATGATAATAATGCATAATAATGATGATGATTATATACTATCGGTAATAATGCATTAATAATTATTATAATAATAATAATGATAATAATAATAATAATAATAAATAATAATAATAATAATAATAATAATAATAATAATAATTATTATTATTAATTACATTATTATTATAATAATGATAATAATAATAATAATAATAATAATGATAATAATAATAATAATAATAATAATAATAATAATAATAATAATAATAATAATAATAATAATAATAATAATAATAATGATAATAATAATAATAATAATAATATTAATAATAATAATGATAATAATTAATAATAATAATAATACTAATAATAATAATAATAATAATAATAATAATAATAATAATAATAATTATTATAATAATAATAACAATAATAATGACAATAATAATAATATAATAATGATAATAATAATTATTATTATAAATTATTATTATTATTATTATTATTATTATTATTATTATTATTATTATTATTATTATTATTATTATTATTATTATTATTATTATTATCATTATTATTATTATTATGGATCTAGTTTACAATTTACTCCCAGCGTTTTTAGCCGATCTATATAAGCTACAGTAACCAAACTTCACAAGGAGATAGCTATAAGCCTATTGTACTAATCTTGCAAAACAGATTAACTTACGATGTAAACTTACTGCTTTACACTCACAGTTTACAACGTACTAACGGCATCTAAAAATTGTAAACGATTCGGTAGGTTTCAAACAAAGCAGTTTTTTGTAAGTCAATCAACATCCTACATTAAAAAAGTAAGTTTAAAAAAGTAAGTTTAAAGTAAGTTTAAAGTAAAGTAAAGTAAGTTTTTTAAAATTTTTTCAAGCAGTAAGTTTACACCGTAAGTTAATCAATTTTGCCAGATTAGTACAATAGGCTTATAGCTATCTACCTTGTAAAGTTTGAGTCACTATAGCTTACGGGAACAGGTATTAAACGTTAAGAGAAATTCATATAAGAATAACGCTTTAAGATTATTGCTTATTGCGATCACTTAGCTTATTCCTAATTATGATATTATTACACACTGAATATCATAATTTGCATAAATTATTAATATGCAAATATCATCAAAAGTTGACGTGCTATTAAATTACTAAGGTCAGTATTATGGAATTAGCGTTAAAATCTGATGTAGAATCAATTAGTTTCATTATCTGAAGCAAACAAAAAGTTCATAATTTGTTGACCAGTTATTATTATTATTATTATTATTACTATTATTATTATAATTATAATTATATATTATTATTATTATTATTATTATTATTTTTATCATAATTTTCAGGTGGAACCGTGATATAATCGTGTATCATCAATCTGTAACTTTCGTTTCATACAGCTATTTTTTAGTGTGCGCTGTGTGCGACACATGGTTGAGTGGTCTTTGCATGAAGCATCCATTGATTTTCATCAAAGAAAAGGTAGGCGCTATGAATTTAAATTTTTTATATCTTTTTCATCTTGGTTGTAGAATATCATTTTTCAGAGATGATATAAATATTGTAAAATTTTATTTTCCTAATATTCTTAGCTCTTTGGAAATTTTAGGCAAATTTTAGTTCATTTGTTTGAATGATGACAAACTATTCACATTCTAAAAAAGTTTACGCTGGATAGAATGCGTAAATACTTTTTCTGGAAACAATATAGCGGATCTTAAGTGCTAGTTCGTGCCAGAGCTCCCTATGAATGACAAAATCCATTTCTGCTAGTTAAATATCATGCATTATGTAATAAGAATTACAAAAAATTTAATCCGAAATTGCCAAAATGGTTTTTGCAGATAATTTATTTATGTCAATTATTTCGATTGAAGGGCAATTGAAGCGTAAAGGAAAGTATTGTCTCAATAACAGTTAGTAAAAGTTCAACGCAAATTAAAATTACAGCACATGAAAGGTTCTCATGAAATAAGATAAGTATCGCAAGCATAATGCATAACATGAAAGATTGTTCGCCCGAAATCTGACGAAGGCACACTTAACTTTTCTACTCAAAAAATAGCCGTAATATACCTGCTTAACAGAAATGAAGCAATAAAATGTGACTAAATCAAATGGGCGAAGTAAGTGTTTTATAAAATTGACAAAACTTTGACGGAAACCAATCGATGAACAGACAAATAAGATTTTGTTTTCTTCATATAGAAATTGGAACTATATATATACTGTATTTTTGTCGTATAAAGCTGTTAAGATTTTTTCCGTTTCTAGCATATGCTATCTATATCTCGATTCGTGCTTTCTTCAGACTCCTAAAAATAGACCTTTTATGGTTTTTGATACATTTCCCGCATTTTTCTACTTGGCTGACTCGACTATACGTGGCGCCGGTAAAGGAGTGTTTTCCAAATGCGACCTTCCAATCGGATTGGCCTTCGGACCTTATACTGTAAGTTTACGTCGGATTTTGATTTAAAATCAGTTATGTATTTTTTCCTTGAGAGATATGCCATCTAATATCTCTGGATAAATAAAAATGTGAATATTATCTTTGTAGATACTCAATTTAGAATATTAATGTTATTTTGATGCCGTGGTATTTATAGTCTTTTCATTTTCAGTGTATTCAAAAGAATCAAAAAATTTCGTTGAATGTTTTTGATAACCTACGTCCTGGATTCCATGTTCTCACTTGAGCTAGGCAACCAGGGCGTGCTAGATGTACTGTCTTTTGAACTTACGTTAAGTTTGCGCAGGCACATAGCTGGCCTTGTGAATTTGTGGGGAACTAAAATTTTGGAGTCAAGATATTTCATTAACTATATATAGACAAAAATAATGGTGTTTTTGAGCGTTTCTCAGCAAGCTCTAGACATTGGATTTGGAGAAAGAAATTATTCTACAAATAAAAAAATTTTATTTGATTTCAGCTTGGAGAAACAATACGGAAAATAAATCGTTGAGCAGAGCCCTAAAATTTTTCGACATTTTCACAATGTCTTACTCAAACTTGGACTGTTCAGAAGACAAAATTTATACAAAAACAATGAATCCGGCGCGAAGCGCCCGAAATTTTTCGGACTTATCACAAAAGTGTGTCAAAATCTATTTTGGTAGTGTTCTAAATTCGCAAGAACTTGCAACCTTTTTCATTTGGGACCCTTTCGACAAATACATGTCTGTTTGTGCGTAAGCCCAAACTTATTGAGATCGGCAAGCCATTATAGTGAAATCGGAATCAGTATTTACTGCTTTAGTTACTGAATTGCAGTCTGTGCTGCACGAATTACGCTGTGCAGATTTTCTGAAATGTACAAAGATATCGTTTAAATTAAGCGAGCATTTTCCATTTACATTACAAGCATTCTTCATCTCGAAGATTTTTGATCCCTTCCGCGTCTTTAGTATTAATTACAACAACCGCTGCTTTTTTAAGGAACATCAGTATGCACATTAAGCAGGCATAGGATTAAATTGGGTGAGGGTAAAAAAAATTTCTAAGGTGCAAAAATGAATAAAACATTGATTGTATGCTTTTTATTACGTTTCTCATCTAGCCAGACAAACGTACTACAATTTAAAGGCTACAAAATAGTCTAAGCCGAATTTCTTTGCACTCAATGAGGAGATAGTTCAGATTTTTAAAGTTTACAATGTGGTGGATGGTGGAAAAATACGTTTCTGTCCCTTTTTCTTCGTCACTTTCTCCGTTTAAAAGTCAGTATAAGTTGAAGAGAATAAAAATCAAGCACATTCTAAGATGTGCACGTCACAGCAAATTTCGTTTATTTACATCGATATTTAGCTTTTTCGGGAGGTGTTAAGTCAAGAATTTGGAATGTTACACGTTTCTGTCTTTTTTTCTGCTAACTTCTCCGGTTATGAGTCTAGACATGATTTCAAGTTTAAAAATGTACCAGAAATCAAACGTGATACGCCAATTGGGCGCGTTTGTTTACGTTCAACAGTGGTGTAAAATTGTTTACATCTAATATTTATTTATCTTCAGGCCATTGTGAAGACTTAATTTTTTCATAAATGTTGATCGTACTATCAGAGTAATAACAGGATTACGAATCCAACTAAAATCTTCTTTACACTCGGCGGTTGTGTAAAGTTTACACTGCAAATTAACCGTAGTTATAGAGTCCTGCGAGAACCCCTTTTACAAAATGTTCCATGTAACGTCAGAATTACGAATCTGACTGTTAGTTTTCTCTACGCCCAGTACTTTATGTAAACTTTGCACAATTCATTTATTGTTAATGTGTAAACTTTACACTACAAATTTATTTTACTTCCAGAGCGTCGCAACACGTGAATTTTTTTCAAAATATCTCCCTTAAAGTCAGTATTACGAATCTGACTGTATGTATATCTTTACACCCAGTAGTTTTGTAAAGTTTACACTGAAAATTAACTTTAGTATCAGAACGTTGCAGAAGCTTAAATTTTTTCGAAAAGTTTCATGTAACGTCAGGATTACGAATCAAGTGCGAGAGTTCTTTACACCCAGTAGTTGCGTAGTTTATGCTGAAAATATTTGATCTGTTTAAATAAGGTAAGGTTGCCTTGTTTAAAAAAGATACTGCTGATGTTAAGAACAATATTGTTTTCCGCGTTCCTGGACTGCTGTCATTATTGTGGCATCTTACCGTATGCGTTTACTGACTGATTTACTCGAATCAAGCTAATTAAAAGTGGGATATTAGCAGAGAAAAATGCTCCGATGGGACAAAAAAGACGAATGTACATACTTGGGTTATGGATTATTAAGGATGTAAAAGGAGGGGACTAGGAAAAAGCTCCTATATGCCTTAAGTCGCAAAACCTGTTATAAATCAGACTTTCTGTTAGCAACGCAAAAAATCAAAGTACATTTTAAGGCCTCTGAAAAAATGTAACCTTCTTCAAACAATTTTAAATACTTCACATAAGAGTGTATAAACATAATCCAAAATGTATACTTTTTGTAAATTGCTTGCAAGATGCAACGCTGACTTGCTTCGTATCGTGATTGATAGAAAACTAACTGCAATTGCATTTAAAGGTGTTTTATTTTGTTATCATCAGTATTGTAGCATGCAAACCTGGCGCCAATACAATTGCTTAGTGCGCACAATCGTTGCGGGCATGCAAGCGTACATGTAGTCTGTTTTACGTAAGCTTACGCGTTTCCTATTGCTAACCAACAATTTCTTTGATTGTCTTGAATGCATCGATGTTTGCTATTTCTTTTAATTGGCTTATTAAGTCGCTCCTAGTTTACTCCATCTAGTTTCCAATAGGTACTGCATAGCTAACTTGCTGCTTTTTGAATCGTTTTTTGGTTCAATAGTTTATTTCAATCTTCAGGCCGCAGAATATACTTCAATTTTTTGCGTTGCTTAAAAAAGTCTGTTTTTAAAAGTTTTTGCGACTTTAAGCCAGAGCCCTGCGCGGGCCGAAATTTTTTGACCCGCCCCGCCAAGAAAGAAATAAAGCCCGCCCCGCCCCGCCCCCGCAGCTCCTTAGACCCGCCCTGCCCCGCCCCGCCAGTAATGTTACAAAAATTAGGCCCGCCCCGCCCCGCCCCGCAAAATTTTTCTCATATACTCTATGTATCCATTTCAGGTCGAAAAGGAGCCAGAACAGAGGTGTAGCCAGGATTTTGGTTCAGGGGGCATAAACAAAAATTTTTTAAGACTACTTTTGCATTGAATACCAGTAACGTTATGTATAGTAAAACTGAGTTTTCCGACCTTTAGTAGTGTAGCCCAGTGTTTTTTGTGCACAAAGTCCGTTTGTACATGCACGAAGATGATCCCCAAAAGTCTTTGTACATTTTGTAGACACAAATTTTTGAATACTATAATATGGTACGGTAGCGATTTTAGGGTGGTAAAAACAGCTGCTCGACTTTTGGTAGTGTATTTTAGCTAATTTCTGGGTCTCTAAGGGCAAAAATCACTAATAATCGTCTTAAAACGGCGCGAAGTGCCGAAAAATTTGACATTTTTCCTTTTGAAATGCAATTTCTTGAAGTATAAAGATATATAGAACACACGATTACTCATTTCGGCGGGAAGCGCCGAAAATTTTTACTAATTTCAGACCTTTTTTGCAATTTTTGTCTTCCCAAAAATCTTTGTATATACCTGTACAAAGATGGTCCCGAAAAGTCTTTGTACATCGGGAAAAATCTTTGCCGAATATAAAAAACACTGATGTAGCCTAGCTAAGTTATGGGTTTCTGACGATCAAAAATACAAAAAGTGTAAAGCGGCTCTAAGTGCCGAAAATTTTTGGAATTTCTACCGTTTTCATGTTGAATTTACAGCCTTCTACTGACAAACATTTCGGAAATTATAAGTGGCGCAAAGTGCCGAGAAATTTAGTCATTTTTTACCGCCCTCAACATTTTGTAGCTCGGTGAATGATAATAGTCTGACAGAGCAGAAAATTACCAAATTTGTACAGAACAATTTTGACAGTTCAAGCTTCTAGCAAGAACACTGCGAATTACTAACTTTATCTGAAGATATTTTGAGTGATTCAGGCTTTTAAGCGCAATACTGGAGCTTTACAAAAAGAAAGAACAGTAATTGGCGGCGCTATGCGCCACAAAATTTTGACGCGCGAAACGGCGGAAATTTTTAGAAATTCTCAACTCTTTCACCTGGCTTGTTCTCCCTAAAATCTCGTTGCACATGTACAACGAGATTTTACGGTTGCGGGAGTCTGGAATGGCGCGCTCAAACGTTTTCACCGGGGTCCGGGGCAGAGTCCCGGAAAATTTTGTAAAAAAAGCATTTTAATGTTAAATAGTAACGTTAAAATTTTCGCCAAATCGGCCAAATCTCGGTTCTGAATCATGCAAGCCCAAAAACACTTGAAATTGATGAACTTCTACATTGCACAAAACTTCTGAGCTGAAATGCGTTTTTTGACCTCTGCTAATTACATACCTAGCGCAGCAATGGTTCGCAGCCAATAAGATATAGAAAAATGCATCAATGAAAATTTTGTTCTTACCGTTTTCAGGCCCATTCGTGGCCTTTTTATAAACAAGATGCAGTTCAGAAAACAGGAAATGCGCAAAAACATAAGAAAATTTGGCCATTCCTTTTATTTAAAATAGGATTATGTGTCCTTGTAAAAAAGACAACAAATCAAAGAATAGACAAACTGGTACACAAAAGACAAACAAAGCAGAGAATAGACAAACTGGTACTTAATAATTTTCCTACTTTTACTATTATTATGTTCAACAAGCATGCGAAGTTTCAATCAACGAATAAATAGTGCATTAAATTACTAAAGTGATGTGAAGTGCTGGATTATTTTAGCTGATTCAAGCTTTTTAATTCATTAGATCTATATAACAATAAATGATAATGACTCGGCGCGAAGCGCCGGAAAATTTTGACGTTTTTGCCTTTTTGAACTCAGTTTTCTGGACACACATTATTTCAACAGAAAAATCAACAATATTTCTGAGAAAATTTCGGATGGGGCATGTGCTTCCAATGCCCCCTGCCTACGCCTATGAGCCAGAATGCAATAAGATAGAGAACCGGACAATGAGTGATACAAAATCTTCAATGTAAATGAGTGCAATGCAATTTTGTAAATTGAATAAGAGCTAATGTCTTACAGCAATAAACTTTATTGGAACAACAATGATATTACTGTGGTAGGTAGGTACAGTGGCGGATCTAGGATTTTCCTAAGGGGGGGGCGGTACCCCTAAGGGGGGCGGAACCCTGACTGGGGCGGAAAAATTAGCCGTTTCAATCCGAAAATCGCTAAAAATCGCTCAAAAATGCTTAATTTTGCGCACTATTTTGGGCCAATGGGGGGGGCGCCCCCCGCCCCCCTCCTCCTAAATCCGCCCCTGGGTAGGTAGGTAGGTACAGTGGCGGATCTAGGATATTCCTAAGGGGGGGCGGTACCCTTAGGGGGGGCGAAACCCTGACTTGGGCGGAAAAATTAGCCGTTTTAACCGGAAAATCACTAAGAATCGCTCAAAAATGCTTAATTTTGCGCACTATTTTGGGCCAATGGGGGTGGCCGCCATCCGCCCCCACTAAATCCGCCCCTGGGTAGGTAAGCTGCAAAAGGCATAATCTTGCACTGCTGAATGCTCAAATTCTGAGGGGTCTGATGGGGCGAAATCGCCAAAACTAGCACAACAAAATCAATTTTGGGAATCTGCTGGATCCCAGGGGACAACCCAGATCCCAATGCTCGCCATTATTTTAACAGCCCCCCATGTGTTCTATTTCATTAAGTATTTATTCAAAGGATGAGCAGCAGAGCATTACTTAGAACTATAGTCTATTTCGCGAAACCTTGTGCATGGAAATCAATTTTCAGCCATCTAGTGAGCTGCTACAAAAGTGCTTTCCAACTTGCTTACTGTAATGAAATTTTGTACAAGAAAACTTCATGTGTTTATCCATTGCTATGCAGACTATTATACATAATTGCTGCTTCAGTTTGAACCAATTTTGTAATCGATTAACATTGACTCAAGAATTTTGATCCGTGCCCAAGGTTTCGTGAAACAGATTATAGTTAGGGATGAAATCCTTATTCCAAACTGCTTGAATTATAGTAAATCAAAGTTATCCTAATAATTGCAACGCGCACGTATCCTTTTGTACGACAAAAATTTAAAAAAAGGAAGGCCCGCCCCGCCCCGCCAAAATTTTTAGAAAATAGAGCCCGCCCCGCCCCGCTCCGCCAGCCGTGTGACCCGCCCCGCAAAAAGCCCGCGCGGGCCTTGCGGGCCTGCGGGGCGGGGCGGGCCGACCCGACCCGCGCAGGGCTCTGCTTTAGGCATTTACATAGGAGCTTTTTCTAATCCATCCTTTTACATCCTTAATAATCCGTAATCCCAAGTATATTCGTCTTTTTTGTTCCATCGGAGCATTTTCCTTTGCTAGTAAAGTATTTCCCATGATGATTAGAATAAAATTTTTAGGGCGTTATTAATGTTGGAAAGCGTGCTGAGTGCTCAGGATATTCATGGCAGGTAACAAACTTTGCATTACAAGCAGTTGAATTGCTTCGCTTGCGGGAGAATAGCTATTTACGGAGAACCGTACTATGTGCCATCGTGATAAAATTCTGCAATATGTTCTTTATTTTGCAAGCCACAACTGGCTTTTTAGCAAAGCTTAGGATTTTAAGGACAGTTCCCGCATTCTCTTTGGGCATTGAATAAATGCTTGCATGAAAATTTATATTCTTTCTGGAGGAAATAAACGATCTAGTTTAAACAGCATATAACTATTATAAACGGTCCTGCTGTATTTTTTGTTAATTTGCAAAAAAATTTTTAAACACACCAAAGGGGGAGGGAGTAAGGGAAAAAATAAGATTTGGGGAAATATAATTTATTTCTCAAAAAATCACAAAATTTATCACTGGATATGACGCGTCTGGTTGTAAGCAGCCGAAGGCCCATCCATCTATTGTTCCTTGTACGAACTTCATCTAATAGTGTGTGCACCAGTCTTTTTCACTGTTGGTATTTCAGGACGCCGTTTTAGGGAGAAAAATACGTCACTAATGCGATTTCTTTTTTCCTTCGTTGACGTTTTCAAACAGTTGAGTAAACTTTGACTTATTTCAGGCAGTGTTTTTTTGTACTCGGCAAAGATTTTTCCCGTTGTACAAAGACTTTTTGGGACCGTCTTTGTACATGTACAAAGATTTTTGGGAAGACAAAAATTGCGAAAAAGGTCTGAAATTCGCAAAAAGTTTCGGCGCTTTGCGCCGAAATGAGTAATTGTGTGTTCTATATATCTTTATGATGCAGAAATTGCATTTCAAAAGGAAAAATGTCAACTTTTTCGGCGCTTCGCGCCGTTATAAGACGATTCTTAATGAGTTTTGCCCTTAGAGACCCAGAAATTAGCTAAAATACACTACCAAAAGTCGAACAACTGTTTTTACCACACTAAAATTGCTACTTCACCATATTATAGTACCTAAAAATTTGTGTGTACACAATGTACAAAGATTTTTGGGAAGACAAAAACTGTAAAAAGGTGTAAAATTCCCAAAACTTTTCGGCGCTTCGCGCAGAAATGAGTAATTGTTTGTCCTATATATCTTTAAAATGGCAGAATTTGCATTTAGAATAGAAAAATGTCAAATTTTTCGGCGCTTCGCGCCGTTTTTAGACAATTTTTAGTGATTGTTGGCGTGAGAAATCCAGAAATTAGCTAAAATACACTACCAAAAATCGAAAACCCTGTTTTACCACACTAAAATCGCTACTGTACTATATTATAGTACACAAAAATTTGCATGTACAAAATGTACAAAGACTTTTGGGGACCATCTTTGTAAATGTACAAACGGACCTTGTACAAAAAAAACAACACTGCTTTCAGGTACTTTAAGCTAACCATTGTGATACAATTTTCCTTAAAATCAAAAATGCACATTTTTAAACTCATTTTATCACGCAAGAAATATAGCTTATCAAGATACACCAGATTTCTTGATGACTAAAAAAGGTGGACTGAACAGAAATAGCGGAAAATAGTACCGTTTTGGTGTTTTTGATACATTTTTCGGCCTGATCAATATCCATATTCTATTGAATCTGCTGCAAATTTTAGTGTTATAATTTTTGCTCAGATGCTCTCCGGTGCGTTGGCTTCTGGGGCTGGGGCTCTGCCCCAGACCCCGCTGGAGGACGCTTGAGCGTTTTGCTCGGCTCGTGCAATTGCGGATTTTAGTGTTTTTACAAATTATGTTTTAAACATCATTAACAGATGATTTTCTTATTTTTGTTTATCGTTTCTCTTTATCGCAATTTTACATTGCAGATTTATTCAAATCGTAATATGACTGAGCATGTCTGGGTCGATGCTGTGGATTTTAAGTATTCCAACTGGATGCGATATGCTAATTGCGCAAGATGTGCGAAAATTTTTTTGCTTGTTCAGGCAAATTCGTGTTCTTATGATCTTTCTTTACACTCAGATTGTCAAGAACAGAATATGGTGGGTTATCAGTATGGACAATATATGTATTATTATACGTTTCGACCCATAAAGGCTCATTCAGAAGTTTTGGGTAAAGCGATCTGTTGATCACCAAGTACACCGCTAAAATTTGTTAGGTTACATAATTTGTCATTTTTTGCAGTGTGGTACGGCGTAGATTACGGCAGGTGCCTCAGAATACCAAAAGTTCATAAAACGCACGGTTACAAAGCGCCGATAAGAAAATTTAGCAGCCATGAAAATGTGCATAAAATGTGATTTAAACGACGTTTCCGCCTTTGTAATTATTTCATGACGCCGTTTGATTGTGTACTTGGTATACCCCACTAATGTAGCATAATTATATTAGCAGTGCGCGTACTTATATCATGCCAATATCATTTCAATTGTATGACACATAAGATAAAAACGTAATAAAGTATTTCAGACAAATTAACGTAGCATCAAAATGACATGACAGAAATTTCTCAAGCGAGAACAATGTCAGTCAAGTTTTATACGAGTGCAGTGCACGCAGTCCTGGCGCCAACATTTTGTACAGGTTAGTGTCGTAAAAGATATCGTTATCATTATCCTTTTAGCATGATAAAGATATAGGTACATGTCTTTATCTTTATCTTGCAGAAAAATCTGATTCTATCTCTAGTTTTACCTTTTTGACAGGCATTCCTCTTGGGGAAAAGATAAACTAAACCTAAACGTAGATTTAACATGAAACACGTACACTAAAACTAAACGCAGATTTAAAATGAAATACGTGCATATTCATATTATACTGTAATGCAAGAAAGCAAAGAAAAAACGATTTGTGCGGCGCCCTTCTTCAGCCGGGTCGCCATCATATGTACGTGTACTTGAGGGGAAGAGTGTGACCATAGGTGGGCAGCACCGGAATTCTGGGGGAAGGGTGAAAAAATTTTCGAAGGTCAAAAAATGGTCTTAAAAGTGGTCGTATGGCGAAAAAACACCATTTTTCGACGTTTCTCATCGAGCACTATCCAATGGCATCAAAAAATCGTTAAGAAAGCAAAACAAATTCTCAAAATTTGAATTTGGGGGAGAATTTTGATTTCTGGGGGGTATTTCAACTTCTGGGGGTTGCATACCCCAAACCCCCACGCCCATGTGTGAGTGTGACCACAACTGGGCGTGGGGGGCCTAAGACTGCGATTTTGGGCACATTGCATTATTAACGCTGTAATGAAATAAGATAATGCAAATCATCTCAGAAGTTCTAAAAAACAAATGTTTTTGATATATTTTCTGTTATAAGCATATTTCTCATATTAACTAAATACTAAAACACACAGATCTAGTTATCTTAAGCTCAAGTTTGGATTTCCGTCATTTTTGACATTTTTTCATGCTTTCTTATTTACTGATTTTTCTATCCATACACTTTGCTAATAAAATTTACATAACAGATTGCTTGTTTTTCTACAAAAAATCTGTTAATATTATTGACACTATGACAATACTTGATTTACACACAGGTGTAAACAAAATGCTTTAGCGCAAAAAAATTGAAAAATGTCGGATAAGATGGCTTTTATTTTAGCCAATATGAGCGGGACAAAGACGATTTTACACTTGCAAATGCTTGAGTTAACACTGTCACTAGTTTAACAAATTGGAAATATTTAGGTATTTTCATTAAAGTATTCTCATTCAAATAGAGCGACGTTTAGGTACTTCGCTTTAATAACATTTTGCACGAGATAAAACACTTAACAGTATCTCAGAACACTGTAAAAACTTTTTGCTCTCAAACCCGTTGATAACAGATTACCAAAATTGCACCGTTGACAACTAATGGCGATAACCCGTTCTTTACAGGTCTCATAAACCTTTTATCAACGGGTTCCGTTAACCCGCAATTAGCGGGTTTAGTAACTCATTCTTTTCGGGTTGAGTATACCTACTTGTTGTCAACTATCTCACTCCCTGCAATTATTGGCTTTCATAAACCCGTCACCTTTAGTCTTACTTACCTACAGTCAATATGTTTTACCAATCAGCAATTATCGAGTTAATAAACCCACCACTTAAAAGCATGTTGCCTAATGTACATAGTCTGATCAGCCTCATAATTTAATATTGCAACCAAAATGAGTAACATAACAAGAGGCGCATAAGGATTCAAATCTACAAAAGGACTAAGACAAAAATAGGGCATAACAACATTTGAAATTCAACACATAAAATGAACGACAGCATACATAGGTACCTATATGTTGTACATCAGTCAGTATCTCGAGGCACAGACCGCAATCAATGACAGTAGTTGCTGGTCGCCTGGAAATTAACTGGTTACAAAAAATTGACGGCCATCACCCTGTAGCACATCAGCTCCTCCTCTGAAGTAAGAATCAAAGGTTTTATATGTAAGTATATGAATAAATAAAGCACAAAGAAAGGCATAAAGAAAGAAAATAAAAAATGTGACTAAAACGCATATTTCTCGAGCAAGAGAAGCGAGTCGTCATCAATAATACATACAAATGGCCAAATACCCGAATACCCCTCCTCCTAGAAATCAAAATACCCCCTCCCAGAATTCAATTTTTCGAATTTTGTTGGTTTTGTTCGCAATTTTCGATGCCAATGGATAATGCTCGATGAAAAACGTTGGAAAATGGTGTTTTTTCGCCGCACCACCATTTTTTGACCTTTAAAAAATCTTGTACCCCCGGAAATTTGTTGCTGCCCACCTATCATAATAAGTCACCCAACCCAAGTCTTTGTACATTTTGCGCAAAGTAATTTTTCTGTAGTCTTATATAGCAGAGTTAGGTAGGTGCATAAGCAATCGGAGGGTGGGCGGGCCTGTCCCTCACAATGAAATTTTACTTTATTCTTCACAAGGGTCCCCATGGGAAAACTTTGAAAATTCATGAAGCCTACTGAAAAGGCAGCTGAGAAGGGTTTTTATCACACCGCTTTGCAGCATGGAAATTGTGTAGGGGGGGGTGATGAAATTTTAAAGTTCCGTTTTTTGGGACCAAAACTGTTAGGTATACGTCAAAAACATCGATTTTCGGCGTTTTTGACGATGCTTAATCTTTCTAGTTCATCAACACATTAGAATATTTCGAACAAAAATGCAGAGTCAAACAAATTGAACCAAACATTGTCAATACATGAAATTATGGCGCGACACGCCAAAAATTTGACACTTTTGAGCAAATAGATAGATAGGTAAAACGCATAAAAAATAACTTTTTCTGCAAATTTTCAGGAAATTTTCGAAAGTTTTAGAAAAATCAAGGGGGATTTTTTCTGGAAGCCCAAGATCATGTATGCCACTGAGTTAGAAAGCACTAAATTTTCTGATGCTTTGCACACAATTTCTAATTTTTCTTTTCTTAATTATTACCAAGACTTCGTGTCAAAAATTTTCCTTCATTTGTTAATTTTCTTTATTAATTTTGAAAAGCCCTAAAGTGAAGACATGAACTTCAAAATTTTTTAGCATCTAGCTCAAACTGAATATTGAGAACTCAGTCATGCAGAAACGTAGGATTTTGTCAAGAATTAAGTTGGGGCGAATGCTTTACTAATACTATCGTAGCTTTAGAATCGTAGAATGATGTGACGGTAAGCTGGTGCTGATTTACTAGAGCAGGTACTGTAGCGAGTTCAATAACAAAATGTCAGATGAGCAGAGATGGCAAATGATGAAGAACAACGGCGACACAATACAACGAAGCGATTAGGCGAGTTGAGGAATAATGATGAAGAGGGAGAGAATAAGCCGAGTATCTTTAAGCATAAGGCTTTTATACATTTCTGTTAACATGGGGATATGAGAGTTTCTTATCTGAGAGTCCCGACCGATAGGCGCCAGGAGCTTCTCGTTCGACTTTAGCTTTTAAGTTACCGACCGGCTTATGATTTAACATTACTTTTACAGTGACTAAGTTGTTACGTGCATTTTTGGAGTTTTACAAAAATCGAGTACAGGCGGCTGAGTCAAAGGGCGGGAGAGTTTCATGTGAATCTTGCTAGCTTACTAAGATTGTTGGCGACTAGCGTCTTAGTTGGGTGGAATGGAAGCTCAAACTAGGCGCCGATTATTTGTGTGATTCAATTCTAAAAGTCTATTATGTCTGAGAGCATAGAGAAACGTTAAAGTTGAGTTATTAAGTTTTTATGCAGTTCGTTATTAGAATTAAGATTCATTACATTCTTCCCCCTAGGTTAGTCAGTGCCCCCACTGGAAAACAGCAGGACCAGAAAATTAACGTAAAGTTGCAGTGATTGAAAAATTCGAGGACTACGAATAACAATATATAAAGAAAAAATAGTGTCACGTTTCACATGTATCGCCCCTTCGCTTTGATCTGGATTCGGTAGTTTATAGCTTTTCGTATGCGATTTGCTTTATGCGCCATCTCCGGCTCCGGCAGAAACGGGAATTCGCAGTGGAGCACACCAACCCAGTGACGATAGAATTGGTAGTAACTTGACGTCAAATGACTTTCGGGGCAGTGGCGGAAATTCTTGAAGAAGTCATTAATAACGCGTTCAATCAGTTGAGCAAAGGTCGTTTCGGTGCGGTCTTCGAGCATGAGCGGTCGTTGGGTCATTATAGCGACTGGTTGGTGGCTTGATGACATGAGTGGGCGTGGAGTTGATGTGATGGCGGGTCGGTCTTGTTGCTGCTGGCTCGACGAAGGTTGTTGTTCTCTTGCCAGCGTAGCTTGATCACTGGTTGTTGGTGGTCGAGGCCACACACCAACAAGTGGCCACAAAATGCCAGCTTGCTTGACACGAGCGACATTCTGGTCGACGAATGTGAGAAGGTCCAGTGTAGCTAAGGCTTTGAAGGCGCAATATGCATCTTCTTCCACGGGCGTCTCGGTTCCAAAGATGGCGGTTATCACGTTATCAAAATGAAGTGTGTTCTGTTCTTTGAGCAGTAAAGCAAAATCAGGTTGTTCAGTTCTTAAATTAATGAGAACTTGTTCCATATCGAGTTCGGAGCGCCGGTCCCTGAAGGCAAGGTCGGTGTCGCCAAGGGCATTTCGCCCATAGGTTATAATAAGGAAGTCTGGGTCCCATATCAAAGTTTGTATGTTCATGGGGACTCCCACCAGCTGTTGTAGGTCGAATAGAATGACGAGGCCGTCAGGGCGGGCTAGAGCAATGAATTCAGTGTATTTAGTGTCATTGGTACCCGCATTCCCATCTCGGTGCTCCGCTAATGCTAAGGTATCTGGCACATGCGAATCAGCTCTCAGCAGATACCCCGCCTGTTCTGCAGTCAAGTCCTGCGGTACATACATGTGTCGATAATCAGTCGGTCGACGATGCAACCGCTTGATCCAGTTACTAGCGAGTAAGAGGGGCATGCGTACCTGTGGCGAACTCTCAGCTTTCCAGTCATCCCGGCTGTCACGTGCACTCACCACTGAGTTCGCCGGTGTTGAAACAGAGCTAATGTGCGACTTTTGGCTATTGGTGGACATCTAAAAGAGTTCATGGAGGTTGAGTCATAGTCATAAGAGTAGATATGAATAGGTACATTGTGTAGGTATATACAATGCAGCTTTGAGACGGAGTCTAAATGATTAATGTGGAGCAGCTAAGTCGCCTGTCAGAGCAAGAGAATGGTTCGGTAAATTGACATAAAGTTGCCTCGAAATTCAGGATATTTAATCACTGTTTCCGTTTTTGTGCTTTAATTTTATCCTCCAACCGTAAAAATCGAGACTGGAGATAATCTACTTCTTTTCTTAGCTTTTTGAATCGTGATTGTAGATCTAAATAACGATGTTGTTCACGATTTTGGGTTGCTGGTTTTGACGTGGATCCTGGCTTTTGGGTTGGATGCTGATCACTTGATGTGCTGTTGTTCATTGAACTATAAATAATATTTTTAAATAAATTTTTTTAATAAATTCAAAGGGTTAAAAGTGTAGTTGACGCAAAAGAGATAAGTTTTAGGGCAATATAAGTAAATTCAAGTTAATTAGTCATAAGCATAATGATTTACTTCTTACTGCGTAGATTATAGGTATGAGGGGAAATAGTGTCTGATTTATGGGTTTCTTCTCCTTCCCCCTTGGCGGTGAAGTTTCTGGGGTAGTTGGAGGTTCATCAACCGCCCTATCATTTTTGTCGTTCACATTAGCTTTATAGAGTTTAGTTCGATTAAAGTGTATAGTCCCAAGTTCCTTTTTTCCGTCCAGTGATTCAAAAATGAGAGTTGGAGTTTTGATAGATTTTATCCTGAAAGGTCCATTCCACTGGTGCATAAGCTTATGTGCTTTACCCTGGGGTGTGCTAGGGTCGAAAATCATAATAAGATCTCCGATTTTATCGTCAAAATTTTTCACAGTTTGGGGATGATAGGGTGTAGTGTTAATCTTTTTGGTGTCACAAAGGGCACAGATTTCATGAACAAGATTCGACATATAATTCGTTCCTTTGTCAGAAAGTAATTGTTTTGGGGCTGAATGACGGCATATAATACCTTCTACGAATTTTCGGGCAGTTGTTTTAGCTGTACAGTCCGAAATAGCAAAACATTCGACCCATTTAGTTAGGTAATCAGTGAAAACAATAATATATTTATTACCATTATGAGTGAGAGGGAGGGGTCCGAAGATATCAGTCGCTACTCGATCAAAAGGACCTTCTACCGACAAGGGGCAGAGAGCTGCCCGTGTTTTGTGGTTGGGTGATTTGCGTGTTGCGCATCCTAAGCATTCCGCACAGTGTCTTTTTATGTCATTTATCATCCCTTCCCAAAAATATTTTTGACGGATGCACTGATAAGTTTTTTCAAATCCAAAATGGCCTGACAAAAGATCATCATGATAAGATTCTATTATCTCTTGACGTAGTGAAAGTGGGATGACAATGGCATTTTCACCCCTGTTTTTGTTTAGCTGTCTAAATAAGCACTTATCTATCAAGCAGTAGAGTTTAGTTTTTTGACAAAATTAAGTTCTGAAAGGTGGGGTCAATGGGTAGGGTGCTGTTTTCTAAATAGTCAATGATGGGCATCAGATCAGCATCTTTTCGTTGTTCGCTTATAATCCGTGGATCTTCGGCGTATATATTTGCTACAAAAACTCGTGAAACAGCATCAGCATTTTTCTTGAGATTTATGGGTAAGAGTGTAGTTAAATTGTTGTAAAGTAATGTGCCATCGCGCTAGCTTGCCAGTCAGATTGTTTTCTTTCTTAAGAAGTCCAAGAAGCGGGTCGTGGTCGGTTTGAATGTGTACTTGGTGTCCGACTAAGTATGGGTGAAAAGTCTTGACTGCCCAAATTACGGCAAGCGCTTCACGCTCAGTTGATGAATAGTTGCGTTCCGGTTTAGTTAGGGTTCTACTAATGTAAGCGATAGGGTGCTCTTTTCCATCAAACAACTGACTAAGAACAGCGCCAATTCCATAAGAAGATGCATCGGACTGCACGTAGAAATCTTGCTTAAAATCTGAAAGTTTTAAAACGGGAGCGGTTGTGAAAAGGGTTTTCAGTTTTTGAAATGCTTCACTACATTCATCAGTCCATATAAAAGTCTTATTCTTTTTTAAAAGACTATTAAGTGGCGCAGCAATTTTGCTACAATCTTTAATAAAACGACGATAGTAAGAAACCAGTCCAAGAAATAATCTTAGTTGGACGACATTTTGGGGTATTTTAGCTTGTTTGACTGCATAAACCTTAGCTTTATTGGGTGCTAGTCCATCGGCTGTGAGTTCATGCCCCAAGAATTTGACTCCGTCCTTGCAAAAGTCGCATTTTTCCAACCTCAATTTAAGTCCTGCTCATTTAAGTCGCTTTGCAATTCTTTAGCTATCACAAAAGGGAAATTTAGTTCTACGAAGAATGTTCCTAGCTTATGATATTAACAAAAGGATTTTAGTGGGTAGGGGTCCCAGTTTACAGTGGCATCATCAGTTAAACATTTCCCATGCTGGGAATGGCATCCCCAAGATCGCATAAGTCAGAGCTGAGAGTGATTCCATCAGTAGTCGCTACATGGCCAAGTTCTACGAAAAAATTTGTAGCACTTTTACACAAGTCGTAACAGCACAACGAAAATTCGACACTTAAATTATTTTTAGTGTTCCAGAGTCTAGGAAATGTGCTAAAAAGGGTGTCAGTTCCCCAAGTTTTAGTTTTCTAAACTTCGGAACAAACACTAGCGGAGACAGGTTCTGTGGTGGTCCTATCATACACTATTCCTCTGCTACCTAGAAATCCAGTGTTACTACAAATAGTTCTATTATGAATATAACACTTTATAGCTTCGGTCGTATAAGGTTTATCTAAAGGCACCCAAATGTCAACTTTCATGGTATAGGGAGTTGGGCTAATTATAGGTGGTAGACATTCTACATTTGTAGGAATCGCTAAAGTATATCCATTTTGCAATTAATTACAAAAATTATATGTACGTACGTTGGGTGCAGTCAGGCAGTGTACGCTGGGGGTCAGGTGAGTTAGGAGACAGAGAAAAGTCAAAAACGTACTATAAAGCAGTTTTTTGTTAAGGGATTTATCATGAACGCCATAAAATTCTTTTCAAAATCTGCGATTTTCAGCTGCAGCATCAGGTTTTGGTGACCTAGGCGCGTTCATGACCAGAAGGCGCTTAGACTGTCCCTTTTCACAGTCTTCAAAAACATGATTATTTGTGACTAAATCGTCACCACCTAACCTTCCTAGGTCAACGGGCCATTTTTCCGCCTTCTGTACTGTTGGAAAGGAATTTAGTGCTACATTTTCTCGGGTTAGGACTTTTTGCTCTAGATTTTCACTTTCCTCATGCCCTTCCAAAACCAAACAATTAACACTTTTATATTCAAGGCCTTTTGACTCAAAATCAATAAAATTTACGCCTTCTGAGTACGATTCAGACACAACAAAATCATTTTCTACATGCGCAAAATTATTCGACGTCGTTTCACTTTTTCCGCGGGGGCTTACACTCTCACACATCGCCATTACATTATGCCTAGGTCCGCTATCTACGGGTGGAGCATTCAATCGGTCCTGGTACCTCGGTCGCCCTCCCCGGTGTTCGGATGGGGCTGAAAGTTACTCTGGGGTCTTTCTCGGAAATTAGGTGTATTATTGAAATAAGGATGCGAATTCTGATTACACTTAATCGCATGATGTCCTAGTTTCCCACATTTCCAACACCGACTTTTACCCTGGCTGCTCCAAGGGCTAACTTCCCGCTTCCAGGGCCCTTGGTTACGGTGTAGGGTCCCTTAGAGTGCCAGTTTTCCTGTTGGGGTGATAGGTTTAAATTTGCTATCTGTCGTGACGAGTTGTTCATACTAGCAGTCAAAACGCTTAACTCAGGGGTGGATTGTTTGCTCACGGTGGAGGTTGAAGTCCGGTGCGCCAGTTCTTGGATTTCTTGTTGGGTCGCCCTCCGGATAGCTTCTTCAAGATTTTTCGGCTCAGTTCCAAGGAGTGTAAAACGCTTAATTTCAGATTTTAAGCCTCGCAGAAAAGCGCCTTTAGCTACGGTTTCTCGTTGCTCAGTGTTAAGAGTCGGATAAGCTGCTTTTACTAAATTTCTTATATCTACGGCAAATTCGGAAACAGTTTCGGTAGGTCTTTGGGTCCGGTGCACCAGTTCCATTTCCCGAAGTGCTGAGTCTCTCCATACAGGAAATTCAGATTTTTAATTCATTCATCCATTGTTGATAAGTTAAAGGGTTATTAAGCATTTCTTGTTCATGACGATTGAAAAAAGTGAGAGCCAGGCCGCGTAAAAATGTCGGTAGGAGCGAAATTTTGCGTTGTTCATTTAAATTATGAGCAGTCGCGAAGCGATTAAAAAGCAAAAGCCAGTCGGTTATGTTTTCGTTAGAATTTCCGTAAAAAAGTGGGGTGAGTTTTCTTGAACAGCAGTCAAAATATTATCTAACGTTCTTCTAGTAATGTCTTGAGCGCTAGTAGTCAAAAGATCTTGTAAGTCTTGAAAATCGACGGTAGTCATTTTAGCTATTTTCGATTTGAAGATCTTGTGTTATAAGACTTGTAGGGGACTCGTGAGCATTGTTTAGAATTCAGTTTAGAACGAATAAATCAACACAAACAACGAGTAATTAAACTTAACTACAATCATTTCTGGATTGGTAGGGAGCAAATGGCAGTTCTTTCCGCGTTTGACCTCCAATTGTCAAGAATTAATTTGGGGCGAATGCTTGACTAATACTATCGTAGCTTTAGAATCGTAGAATGATGTGACGGTAAGCTGGTGCTGATTTACTAGAGCAGGTACTGTAGCTAGTTCAATAACAAAATGTCAGATGAGCAGAGATGGCAAATGATGAAGAACAACGGCGACACAATACAACCATAGGTGGGCAGCACCAAAATTCTGGGGGGTGAAAAAATTTCTAGAGGGGGTGAAAAAATTTTTAAAGGTCAAAAATGGTCTTAAAAGTGGTCGTATGGCGAAAAAACACCATTTTTCGACGTTTCTCATCGAGCACTATCCAATGGCATCAAAAAATTGCTAGAAAAGCAAAAATTTTTCTGGGGGGGTATTTCAACTTCTGGGGGGTGCATACCCCCAAACCCCCCACGCCCATGTGTGAATACAACGAAGCGATTAGGCGAGTTGAGGAATAATGATGAAGAGGAGAGAATAAGCCGAGTATCTTTAAGCATAAGACTTTTATACATTTCTTTTAACATGCGGATATGAGAGTTTCTTATCTGAGAGTCCCGACCGATAGGCGCTGGAGCTTCTCGTTCGACTGTTAGCTTTTAAGTTACCGACCGGCTTATGATTTAACATTACTTTTACAGTGACTAAGTTGTTACGTGCATTTTTTGGAGTTTCACAAAAATCGAGTACGGGCGGCTGAGTTAAAGGGCGGGAGAGTTTCATGTGAATCCTGCTAGCTTACCAAGATTGTTGGCGACTAGCGTCTTAGTTGGGCGGAATGGACGCTCAAACTAGGCGCCGATTATCTGTGTGATTCAATTCAAAAAAGTCTATTATCTCTGAGAGCATAGAGAAACGTTAGAGTTGAGTTATTAAGTTTTTATGCAGTTCGCTATTAGAATTAAGATTCATTACAATTATGTGGAAAATGTCATTGTTCTTGTGTAGCTCCTAATGTTTCTCAAAATGTGACTTCGAAAATGTAGGCCTCAAAATAAAATCCTGGTTATGCCCAAACATACAGCATGGGAATTACGGGGATCAACATTGAGAAACTTATCAAGTGCATTCTTTTGGGCTCAAAAACCATGAACATACGTCAAAAACAATATTTTTTTATGTACCAGACGGTATGCACCTATATTTAGCAGCAACATAATTCAGGGGAAGATCCGATGGAGCCAAGTTGCCAAAAATAGTACCGAAAATTCAATTCTGTGAGTCTATCGATTTTTTGGGATCTTTTTAATTCTGTGGAGTCCAGACCATACATGCACTGCATTGGAATTTGGAGGTGAAATTTTAAAGTGCCTTTTTTCGCCTAAAAATGATGGGTACGCGTCAAAAGCATTGATTTTTTGCGTTTCTACCTTAGAGCATAAAGACTAAAAATTTCAAAAAATTTTAAAAAGTGAATAAATTGAACAAAATACAGTCAAAACATGAGAATATGGCGCAAAACGCCAAAGATTTGACACTTTTGAGCAAAAAGATAGCTAAAAACGCTTGAAAAAGCACCTTTTGTACAAAATTTCAGCAAATGTTTGGAAACTTTCGAAAAATCAGCACATTCTGGGGTAGAGGTTGTGAAAAAATTCCTGGGGTAGGGATTAAAATTTTTCTGGGGTGGGGCGGGGGGTGGGGTTGAAAACTTCCAAACGCCCAAGATCATGTACGGCCCAGACCTAACCCCAAGATAATGATTGGTCCAGACCTACATGTCCACGTGTATTAGATACTCGTTCATTCTGAAACATAAAAAATCATTAAGGAATTTCAAAAAATTTAAGCAAATTGAATAAATTATAATCAAAAAACGAGTATATGGCACGAAGTGACGGAACTTTATCACTTTTGAACTAAAATATAGCTCAAAACGCTTTGAAAATGATTTCTACGATTTTTTTACGGAAAATTAATAGTTCTGGGGGTAAGGTTTACACTATTGTGTGAATTGAAAATTATTTAAATATTACACTTTTTCAGAGGCCGCAAAATACACTTCGATTTTTTGTGTTGCTTAGAGAAAGTCTGACTTTTAGCAGATTTTGCGACTTTAGGCATATACTTAGATAGCTTTTTATTAGTCTCCTCCTTTTACATCCTTAATAATCCACAATCTCAAGTATATTCGTCTTTTTTGTTCCATCTGAGCATTTTCCTTTGCTAAGTACCCTACTTCTAAATAGCATAATTCGAGTAGTAAACACATACCGGTAACATGTTACAATAATGACAGCAGTCCAAGAACGCGGAAAACAATATTGTTCTGAACATCAGCATTATCTTTTTAAGCAAGACAATCTTACCTTATTTAAACAGATCAAAGGCTTTCAGCATAAACTTTACACAATGAGTGGGTGTAAAGAACACTTACGCTCAGATTCGTAATCCTGACGTTACATGGAATATTTTGCAAAAATTAAGCTTCTGCAACGCTCTGAAACTAAATTTAATTTTCAGTCTAAGCATTACATAAATACTGGGTATAAAGAAAACATACAGCCAGATTCGTAAAGCTGACCTTACGGAACATATTTAGAAAAAAATTCATGTTTTGCAACGCTCTGAAAGCAAAATAAATTCGTAGTGTAAGCTACACATTAACAATAAACAAATAATGCAAACTTCACACAACTACTACGTGTAAAGAGAATTAACAGTCAGATTCATAATTCTGACGTTACGTAGAACATTTTGGAAAAATTAGCTTACGAAAGACTCTAGAAGTAAAATTAATTTGCAGTGTAAACTTTACACAACCACAGAGTGTATAGAAGATTCCAGTCGGATTCGTAATTCTGATATTAATCCTATATTACGATCAACATTTATGGAAAAATATAGTCTCCATAATGGCCTGAACATAAATAAGTATTAGACGTGAATAACTTTACAACACTATTGAGTGTAAACAAAGGTGCCTTACTGGCATATCAAGTTCAATTCCTGGTAGATATTTAGACTTGAGATCATGTCTTGACTCATAACTGGAGAAGTTGGCAGAAAAAAGCAAGAAAGAAACACGTTCATCGCGCCCAATTTTTGACTTTTACACTTCCAGAAAAAGCCGAATATTCATGTAAACAAACGCAATTTGCTGTGACGTGTAAGGGGTGTCCCATAAGTCCTTAGGTTTTTCTGCAAAAATGGAGCATTGTTTGCCGTTTTTTGTCAGAATATTAGTTTGCTTATTTTAGCAAAAGTTGCAAAATTTCAGTCAATTTCGCCATATATTCTATAAATTATTCAGATTTTTGATGAATTTTTAGCGACTTATTTTACCCCCAATTTTTGAAAATTGAACTTAGTGAAAAAACAACACTCTTCGTTTTGATGCCAAAATTTCAAAAAAAGATCGGCATGAATACTAACATACCAGAAGGTAGCCTAGTCAATGCTCTTCCTTTTCAAACGGCATTCCACATAGAAACGACATCTCTGTATGGAACAGGGTTTCCAGAATCAAAACAACCCATTTTCAGCGACATTTGTGAGCTTAAGTGCACCTGATTAGTTAATATTAGCAGCCGATTAAAAAGCCATTGTGGTTTCCATAGAGAAAACACTCAGGACAGTTCATTTCAAAATTCAGTTACCTGTGATCAATGGTTTGGAACTTTTGTGAAACCAAAAAGCCAACTTTTTTGCAGTCGAAAAAAGCTGTTGAATGAGACAATATTTTGCCTATTTTCTACCGATCAGAATAAGCCTAATTAAAACGGCTCCACAGTGAAGAACAGTAGACTCCCTGCTACCAATGTGTTCAATAAAAATCTGTATACGGTTACTGTAAACAAAGTGAGGAATGAAGAACCATTTTGAGACACCCTGTCTTATTACTATTTTTCTAAGCCCGATATTTCCTTCAAAAGGAAACGAACGGGAAACAAAATTTTGTCAATATTCCTTAAAGATGTCAATGTACATTCTAACCAAAAATGGCCTGACAGAATCAATTTCCCTGTAAAAAGCTAAGGACCGCTGGAAAATACTTTTTATTTTATTCGACCTATTCCGACTTCTCAACGGAGAAAGTGGCGAACAAAAAACAGACAAAAACGTATTTTCCACCATCCAACACATTGTAAGCTTTAAAAAACCTAATAAAGAAATTCGGTTTGGGCCAGTTTGCAGCCTTTGAACCGCCATTCCTCCCACAAAATTTTCCATTTTAACATTCTGGGGTAGGCAGAACAACCCAAACCCTTCACATGCATTTCTTGTTTTGACCGAATGACAACTGACCCCCCCCCCCCGCAAAATAGCCGCGACCATCCAGAATTGTCGATTTTTTGTAAAAATTCTAAAAAGTGTGGTTTTAAGCGTTTTTAGCGCATTTTTCGTCATATATTTCTTTTTAACTACATTTTGTTCAATATTTCTCAATTTTTTATGTTTTTATCTTTTAGAAAGAACGAGCATTGTCCGAAAAGTCTAAAAACAGTGTTTTTGACATGTACCGTCGTTTCTTAGTCCAATAGAGCACTTTTTAAAAAATTTTCGGTCTTGACCTCACCCTTCCCGGAATTCCCATGCTATACGAGTACATGTATGGTGGCAATTGGACATAGAAAGTGTGGAGTTAAGTGAAGAGGACGGACGAGACGAACCTTCTGACCAGATATGCACGTGGGAGTTTGGGGTTTGAGATCCCCAAAAAGGAAAATGGGAAATTTTACCGGGAAATTTAAGCAAAATGAGGGACAAAAATGACTGAAAATTGAAAATTTCCCAAAAACTGCTCAATCAATAATGGTACAGAGCATCCTTCGTTATTAATGCAAGTTTTTAATAATGCTTTTCAGATGGAATCAAAACTGCACGTTTCTGAATATCATTCTTACGGTGCGATAAGGTCTCTGAAATCAGACAGAATACTCTAATCTAATTTATCCAAACACATTACAATAAACACGTATTCAGGTTTCTATTGGTGCAACAGTAACGCGATTTTTCAAAATATCAAACAGGTAACCCGGAGAACATCAATAAAACAAAAAATGCCAAGCATTAGAAAACTGAAAATAAAATCAGAAAAGTGAAAAATTCCATGTGTGAAAATTAACCATCTCCAAAGAGCCGTAAGACTCACATTTCCGCATTTGTATAACTTTAGTATGAAATGCATACAAGGTGTCGCGAAAAATTCTTGAGCTTAAAGTGAAAACTAGCAAATGGGGCGCCTACATTATACAGTTTCTGGTCAATTTAAAGTATTTTTGAAGGAAATTTTCAATTCTCATTCATTTTGGCCTTCATTTTGTCTTATTTTTAACAGAAAATTTCCCTTTTTTCCATTCTGGGAGGTTTAGACTATACGTGGGCAGAAAGAACATTCTGGGGTGGTCAGGATGGAGGACATTGTCAAAAATGTTACTTAAATAGAATTCCGGGGGTCTGTAGTAATCTGGGAGGAGAGTTTCAACTTCAGGCTCCACGCCCATGTATGGTCTAGACCCCCGAACCCCAATGTGCATGTGTGGCTCAGTACCCTTCAATGGTGGATTTAGGGGAAGCGGCCCCCGACCCTGTCGTCAAAAAATACGTTGGGCACAATAGAGAGTAATGTGTATTTTTATGATGATTTTAGCACATTTTTATCACGGTTCTCTTTCAACACAGTTATACCGAGTAAAGACTTTTCGATAGTAAGGACATAGCATTTTAGTACTCACCTATTATTGACATTTACTGATTTTCTTGACGCTAGAAAAATCTTAGTTTGGGGTCAGAAGAGTATAAGTGCAGAACAATAATCGTTCTAGTTCTTACAATAACATCTTGAGTATGTATGTATATTTTTGCACTAATTTCGTGCGTTTTTCACAGAAAACTTCAGAAAATTTGTTACTTTTCCAAATCACAAATGATTCTGTCTATCAAAAAAGATCGAAAAATACGCCATTTTAAGCATAATTGACGGCTTTTTTAACAATTTCGAACATTAGATTTGGGGTTCCGCCCTGTATCCACCAATTGGTACCATTCTATGACCATTTTCCAGTAAGCAAGGGCAACGGCGGATTTAGAGGACGCGCTATATGTCACAAAGAAAGTGTAAACAAAGACAGTCGTCTAAATGGAGAAAAATGTGTTTTCTTAGATTTCAATCATTTTTAGCACGATTTTTAAATTTTTTTCCGGCACTTTGAGCTGTAGAGTGTAGAGCAGTATCTACCCACTAATGACGTCGGCGCTCTAAACATCGTTATTTTATGTCTAGATTAGTTTTTGCACACAACAAAGATTATGCAGTTATTGCTATAATTTCTTAAGCAGGCACACAAAAACAGTAGGTACCTACTTTGAACAGTTTTGAGGTATTTCAGCGAAAATTCTATAAGTGTACGAGCCTCGCGTCATATAGCTATATTTGTTTCATTAAATGGCACAGGT